>JANCRA010000218.1:145914-288179 GCA_024362935.1 Setophaga petechia | reverse complement strand
ATCCACGGGGGCTGCTCTGTGCTCACCCCCAGACCTGCCCGTGGCTCCTGATTATTTTATTCCTTCATCCAGGAGTGTCCCAGCTGGCCCGGGAATGGTGGCTCTGGGACAGCCCCTGGAGCATCCCTGGTTTTCCCAGGATCCCACCCACGGCAGGGCAGAGCCGTTTCTATCCCCGGATTTATGGCAGGAACCTGGCGTGATTCCGAGCTGGGGAGAGCCCAGGAATGGTGGCAGGAGCATCCCAGGATCTCGGAGCTCCCAAAAATGGGGTTGGCAGCTCCTGGATGCCCCGGAGACCCCCGGGAAAGCAGCCGCGGTTGGGGTTTTTTATAGAAAGAAATAAAACTTTTGTCCTTTTATTGGTGCCTCGCTCTCGGTTTTTATATCCTTTGCCTTTGCCTGAAAGGAGAAAAACGAGGCTGTAAACTTTGCACACCCTCGCTATCGCCCCCCCTTATCTAAAGGCAAGCGCTGCAGATTGAGCCGTGAAACCTGAGATAAGGGCAGGGAGCGGGCTGGGGGCTGGGAGGAGCCTCCATCCCTCCCTCCATCCATCATCCATCCATCCATCCATCCATCCATCCATCCATCCATCCATCATCCATCATCCATCCATCCATCATCCATCCATCATCCATCATCCATCCCATCCATCCATCCATCCATCATCCATCCATCCATCCATCCATCATCCATCCATCCATCCATCCATCCATCATCCATCCATCATCCATCCATCCATCATCCATCATCCATCCATCCATCCATCATCCATCCATCATCCATCCATCCATCCCTCCCTCCATCCATCCATCATCCATCCATCCATCCATCATCCATCCATCCATCCATCCATCCATCCATCATCCATCCATCCATCCATCCATCCATCAATCCATCATCCATCCATCCATCCATCCATCCATCCATCCATCCATCCATCCATCCATCCATCCATCCATCCATCCATCCATCCATCCATCATCCATCCATCATCCATCCATCCATCATCCATCATCCATCATCCATCCATCCAACCATCCATCCATCCATCCATCCATCATCCATCCATCCAACCATCCATCCATCCATCTATCATCCATCCATCCATCCATCATCCATCCATCCATCCATCATCCATCATCCATCCATCCATCCATCATCCATCCATCATCCATCCATCCATCCATCCATCCATCCATCATCCATCCATCCATCATCCACCCATCCATCCATCCATCCATCATCCACCCATCCATCATCCATCCATCCATCCATCCATCCATCCATCCATCCATCCATCCTCCATCCATCATCCATCATCCATCCATCATCCATCCATCCATCCATCATCCATCCATCATCCATCCATCATCCATCCATCCATCATCCATCCATCCATCATCCATCCATCCATCCATCATCCATCCATCCATCCATCCCTCCATCCATCCCTCCATCCATCCATCATCCATCCATCCATCCATCATCCATCCATCATCCATCCATCATCCATCCATCCATCCATCCATCCATCCATCCATCCATCCATCCATCATCCATCCATCCATCCCTCCTGCCTTCCCTCCCTCCTTCCCTCTCTCCAATCCCTCCCTGACTCCCGCCTTCCCTCCTGGATTCCCTCCCTCCTTCTCTCCCTCCCTCTTTCCCTCCCTCCCTGACTCCCTCCTTCTCTGCCGGACTCCCTCCCTCTTTCCCTCCCTCCATCCCTCCTTTCCTCCCTCTTTCCTTCCTTCCATCCTTTCTTTCCTCCCTCTTTTCCCTCCCTCCCTGACTCTCGCCTTCCCTCCCAGACTCTCTTCTTCCTTCTCTCCCTCCTTCTCTCCCTCCCCCTCCCTCCCTCCCCTCCCTCTCTGACTCCCTCTCTCCCTCCTTCTCTCCCTTCATCCATCCCTCCATCCTTCCCTCTTTCCCTCCCCTCCCTCCCCGACTCTCTCCCTCCTGCCTTCCCTCCCTCTTTCCCTCCCTCCCTGACTCCCACCTTCCCTCCCAGACTCTCTCCTTCCTTCTCTCCCTCTTTCTCTCCCTCTCTCCTTTCCTCTCTTCCTCTGTCTCTGACTCCCTCTTTTCCTCCTTCTCTCCCTCCTTCCCTCCCTCTTTCCCTCCTTCCCCTCCTTCCCTCCCTCCCTCCCTCCCTCCCCTAAAATCCGGCCCCGTGTTCCCCCTTTGGAAACGGGGCTGAAATAATGGGAAGAGAGTGAAGGGAGGGGTGGCAGCCGCCACCAGGGATTTGGGGATTTGGGAATTTGGGAAAAGCAGCAGATCCCGACCCACGGGGCTGCTTCCCTGCTCTGCCTCCTTGGCTGGGGGAATGGTGGGGCCGAGGAGCAGAGATGGATCCAGGAAACTTCTCGGGGTGTTTGTGGATCCAGGAAACATCTCGGGGTGTTTGTGGATCCAGGTTGAGATGGATCCAGGAAACATCTCGGGGTGTTTGTGCATCCAGGTTGAGATGGATCAGGAAACATCTCGGGGTGTTTGTGGATCCAGGTTGAGATGGATCCAGGAAACATCTCGGGGTGTTTGTGGATCCAGGTTGTTGATGCCCCTTAATTTAAAATTTACAGCAGTTGGGAGGGGTGGGGAGGGTTCAGATTCTCCATTTCAGGGGAGCCTCCTGCCTTCCTCAGCAGCCTCCTGTCTTTCCAAGCCCCCTAGAGGGGTGCCCTCCACCCAGCCTCCGTGTCCCTGCCACCACCCACGGTGCCACCACCATGGTGCCACCACCTCGGTGCCACCACCTCAGTGCCACACCACGGCACAGCTCCCCAGGGACAGGATTTACTGGAGCAGGCACAAACCCAGGAATGCTGTTCCTCCCTCCCTGCCCGGAGCGAGCCCTCAGAGGTTTTTTTGTTCTTTCCATGGCTCCTCACAAGTTGTTTTCTGTTCAAAAAATCGCTTTTTTTTTGTTTCCCCCTTCCCCTCCCCCCCCCCCCGAGCAGCAAAAGGTCAGGCTTGGCCGCGGGCCGATGGGGCCGGGCAGAGTGAGCAGATACCTTTGGGATTCTGGGGGAAAAAAGGCAGAACTGAGTGAAATTGGGGATGGTGGGGACAGGAACTGCCCTGTCAAAGGGTCCCTGTGCTCGGGGAACAAAGGATTCCTGCAGCAGGGGAGGGATCCTGGAGAGGAGGCTGGGGAAAAAAGGGAATAACAAGTGCAAGGGTAAAAAAAATGGGAATAATCTGTCCAAGGGCACCAAAAAATGGGAATAAGCTGTCCAAGGCAAAAAGAAAAAAAAAAAAAAATGGGGATAATCTATCCAAGGGCACAAAAAATGGGAATAACTCATCAAGGGGCACAAAAAATGGGAATAATCTGTCCAAGGCATAAAAAATGGGAATAATCTGTCCAAAGGCGCAAAAAATAGGAATAATCTGTCCAAGGGCTCAAAAAAAAAGGGAATAACCCATTCAGGAGCACAGAAAAAAGGGAATAACCTGTCCAAGGGCACAAAAAATGGGGATAAATCTATCCAAGGGGCACAAAAAATGGGAATAACCCATCAAGGGGCTCAAAAATGGCAATAATCTGTCTGAGGCACAAAAAAATGGGAATAATCTGTCCCAGGGCACCAAAAAAATGGGAATAAACCCATCCAAGGGCACAAACAATGAGAATAATCTGTCCAAAAGGCACAAAAAGTAGGAATAATCTGTCCAAGGGCTGAAAAAAAAGGGAATAACCCATTCAGGAGCACAGAAAAAAAGGGAATAACCTGTCCAAGGGCACAAAAAATGGGGATAATCTATCCAAGGGGCACAAAAAAAAGGGAATAACCTCATCAAGGGGCTCAAAAAATGGCAATAATCTGTCCAAGGGCATAAAAAATGGGAATAACCTGTCCAAGGGCACAAAAAAATGGGAATAACCCATCGAAGGGCACAAAAATGGGAATAATCTGCCTAAGGGTTCAAAAAATGGGGAATAACCCATTTTTTGGGTTATTCCCAAAATTATAATATTATTCCCAAAATTATTATAACCCTGTGCAAGGCACAAAAAGTGGGAATAAACCAATCTAAGGGCTCAAAAAAAAAGGGAATAACCTGTCCAAGAGCATTTAAAAAAGGGAATAACCTGTCCAAGGGCATTAAAAAAGGGAATAACCAATGCAGGGGGGACAAAAATAAAAGGAATAACCAATGCAGGGGGACAAAAATAAAGGGAATAAACCAATGCAGGGGGACAAAAATAAAGGGAATAACCAATGCAGGGGGACAAAAAATAAAGGGAATAATCAATGCAGGGGGACAAAAATAAAGGGAATGACCAATGCACGGGGGACAAAAATAAAGGGAATAACCAATGCAGGGGGACAAAAATAAAGGGAATAACCAATGCAGGGGGACAAAAATAAAAGGAATGACCAATGCAGGGGGACAAAAATAAAGGGAATAACCCATCCCAGGGCCCAAGTGACAAGGGCCACCTCTTGCTCTGCACCCTCTCCAACCCAAAAACCACCCCAGGAGCTGCAGGGCTGAGACAAAACCCGCCCCAAATCCCAGATCCCGGGTGCCCCCGGGAAGTTTTTTCCTTCCCCCAGCTTTTTATTTTGGGGTGGAATAAACAATTTTTCCTCAAAGATGAGCACAAAGAAAGCCCGGCCCAGCTGGAGGAAGGCGCAATAAATGTTTCAGCAGCGCAGGAGAAATCTCTGATCCAGCTCCCTCTAAATCATTCATGGCCCTCCCTGCCTGCTCCAGGAAGACCCAATTATCCCCATTTTCTGCTAAACATTGAGATTTCTGGATTTTTTATGGTTTGGGAGAGAAGGGAGGTGCTTGTAGGGCTTCCAAGGGAGGGTTTTGGGAGAGGGCAGAGCTGAAGATTTGGGGGTGCCAGCCCTGCTTGGATCATCCAGGAGAAAATTCCAGCGGAAAATCCCAACAGATCTTCCCCAGAGCCAGCTGGAAACTGAGATTTCAGTGCTGGGAATTGAGATTTTCACAAACGTTCATTTCCAAATGTTCATTTCCAAACGTTCATCATTTCCAAATGTTCATTTCCAAACGTTCATTATTTCCAAATGTTCATTTAATTCGGAATTAATGGCACGATTTTTTTTTCCTTCCCCCCCCCCCCCCTTGCGATAATTGAAAAAGAGGAAAATAAAAAATTTCTTCTTAAACACAGCTTTGTGTCTGAGGCCCTGACATCGAGCTGGGACACATCCACCCCCCGGCACACGGCTGCTAATTCCCAATTAATATGTTTCTTTCAATAAGCAGCTGGTTTTAATTGGACAAACAATGAGCTGCCTGCTAAAATCGGAATTAATTGAGGATTTCGAGGCTCGATGGGAAGCAGCAGCTGGGGCTCAGCCCCAGTCGTTGGCAGGGAAATGTTCCCATCCCGGAGCAGTGGGAATGTGGGGATGGAAATGATCCACGGCACCTAAATTCCAAATTTCTGGCTGCTTTATTTAGAAATAATTAATAGAAAATATTATAAATATCAATGCTAAATCAATAAATTAATATATTATTTATAAATCATCATCATTTTTCCATATTACATTCTATATATAAATATCAATGCTAAAATCAATAAATTAATATATTATTTATAAATCATAATCATTTTTCCATATTACATTCTATATATAAATATCAATACTAAAATCAATAAATTAATAAATTATTTATAAATCATAATCCCTTTTTCCATATTACATTCTATATTTTATTATATTTCTAGAATAACTGTCTAATTAATAATTCTGCATTTTCAATTAATAGAACAATAAAGTAATATAAATATAAATATTAATCAATAATTGATACTAATAAATTAATATAATAATTAAACTGCTCATCTATATATTATATATAGATAAGTATAGATAAGATTATATCTATATATTATATTTTATAATTAATTAATATTAATTTAATTACATTTATTTTTTTAATTTTAATAAAATTAAATTTTTCCTTTAATTTTTAATTAAAAAAAAAATTTAAAATCCAAGTAATTTGAGTTTTAAATTAATTTTATATTGAAATGAATATTATTAATATATATAATTATTAATATTATTACTATATAATATTATTACTATATTATTAAACTATTACTATTATTAATATATATAATTATTATATTAAATACATTATATATATAATTAAATAAATTTTTTTTTTCCTTTCTCTGCTTTGGATGCCTCTCAACAGCTTTAACCAAAAGGAAATAAAAACCCAACCAGACACGGAGGTTATTGCCCAAATTCGCCTTTTCCAGTCTCTGCCCCTTCATGGTGGAAAAAGCAAATTCCCAAATTCCCCCAGAACTTCCCAAACTGTCCTCACTGGGGAGGGGGCGGAGCCAGGGACACCCTCAGGTGACATCCACAGGTGACATCGCCCGGTGACATTCTCAGGTGACATCCACAGGTGACATCCTCAGGGGGACATCCACAGGTGACATCCACAGGTGACAATCCTCAGGTGACATTGCCCGGTGACACTCACAGGTGACATCCTCAGGTGACATCCACAGGTGATTCCTCAGGTGACATCCTCAAGTGACATCCTCAGGTGACATCCACAGGTGACATCCTCAGGGGACATCCTCAGGGGACATCCTCAGGTGACATCCTCAGGTGACATCCACAGGTGACATCCTCAGGTGACATCCCTAGGGGACATCCTCAGGTGACACCTTCAGGTGACATCCACAGGTGATTCCTCAGGTGACATCCTCAGGTGACATCCCTAGGGGACATCCTCAGGTGATTCCTCAGGTGACATCCTCAGGTGACATCCTCAGGTGACATCCACAGGTGACATCCTCAGGTGACATCCTCAGGTGATTCCTCAGGTGACATTCTTAGTGGACATCCTTAGGGGACATCCTTAGGGGACATCCTCAGGTGACATCCACAGGTGACATCGCCCGGTGACATCTTCAGGTGACATCTTCAGGTGACATCCTTAATGGAACACCCTCAGGTAATACCCTCAGGTGATTCCTCAAGTGACACTCACAGGTGACATCCTCAGGTGACATCCTCAAGTGACATCCTCAGGTGACATTCACAGGTGATGCCCTCAGGTGACACCTCAAAGGTGATTCCTCAGGTGGACATCCTCAGGTGACATCCTCAGGTGATTCCTCAGGTGACACCCACAGGGTGACACTCAAAGGTGACATTCACAGGTGATGCCCTCAGGTGACACTCAAAGGTGATCCCTCAGGTCTCATCCACAGGTGAATCCTCAAGTGACATCCTCAGGTGACACTCACAAGTGACATCCTCAGGTGACATCCCCAGGTGACACCCTCAGGTGATTCCTCAGGTGACACCCACAGGTGACACTCACAGGTGACATCCTCAGGTGACATCCCCAGGTGACAACCCTCAGGTGATTCCTCAGGTGACATCCTCAGGTGACACTCAAAGGTGATTCCTCAGGTGACATCCTCAGGTGATTCCTCAGGTGACATCACTCACAGGTAACGTCCTCAGGTGACACCCACAGGTGACACTCACGGGTGACACCCTCAGGTGACATCCTCAGGTGAATCCTCAGGTGACACTCACAGATGACACTCACAGGTGACATCCCCAGGTGACACCCACAGGTGGACACCCACAGGTGACACTCACAGGTCACACCCACAGGTGACACCCTCAGGTGATGCCCTCAGGTGACACTCACAGGTGACACCCTCAGGTGACACTCACAGGTGATTCCTCAGGTGACACTCACAGGTGACACCCCTCAGGTGACACCCACAGGTGACACCCACAGGTGACACCCACAGGTGACGCCCTCAGGTGACACTCACAGGTGATTCCTCAGGTAACACTCCCAGGTGACACCCTCAGGTGACACCCTCAGGTGACACTCCACAGGTGACACCCACAGGTGACACCCTCAGGTGACACCCACAGGTGACACCCACAGGTGACACCCTCAGGTGACACCCTCAGGTGACACCCACAGGTGACACTCACAGGTAACACCCACAGGTGACACAGGTAATGTCCTCAGGTGACACCCACAGGTGACACTCACAGGTGACACCCACAGGTGACACCCACAGGTGACACCCTCAGGTGACACTCACAGGTGACACCCACAGGTGACACCCACAGGTGACACCTCAGGTGATGCCCTCGAGCTGCGAAGCCCCCGGGGTGTCCCCTCCTCCCCAGCCCCAATCCCTCACCCAAACCCCAAATAAAAACCCCAAATTCCCATCACAGCTTCGCCCTAAAATCCAGGGAAAAGGAGCCAAAAATGGGACAAAAATGACACCAAAAATGACATAAAAATGACATAAAAATGACATAAAAATGACAGCAAAAATGACAGCAAACATGACATCATTCCAGGGGAAAAAAAATTCCAATTTTTGTAGTCAGATTTGTCCTCTCCATGCTGGACAAATCCTGGGGAAAAGGTGGAAAAATGATGGTGTTCCAGGGAAAAAAAATTCATTTTTTTACAGCTGGATTTTTCCTCTCCATGCCACACAAATCCTGGGAAAAAGGTGGGAAAAATGACCAAATTCCAGAAAAAAATTTCATTTTTTACAGCTGGATTTATCCTCTCCATGCCACACAAATCCTGGGGAAAAGGTGAGAAAAATGATGGCATTCCAGGGAAAAAAAATATCAATTTTTTACAGCTGGATTTCTCCTGTCCATGCCACATAAATCCTGGGAAGAAGGTGGGAAAAATGACCAAATTCCAGAAAAAAAAATTCATTTTTTCCAGCCGGATTTCTCCTGTCCATGCCAGACAAAGCACCAGCTCCTCTCCCAGGTATTTTTTGGAAGCTGGAAAATGCTCCCAGCTGCCAGATTTGGCTCTTTGACCCCAAAAAATTCCCATTTCACAATTTGGAAAGGTGAAATCTGGGAGAGACCCCCCAGATTTTAATATTTTAATTTTAATTTTAATTTTTAATTACCTCTCATCTTGCAGCTTCATGAACAGGTTGCATGAGAACATATTTTATTTCTTTTCCTGGGGAAAATTGAGTTTTCCCCGACCTCGTTTTTTTGGCAGGAATGCTCGTCAGGATAATTCCAACAAATTGGGGAAAAATTGAAAACATCTGCAGAGAAAAAATCCCAACTTTGGGACAAAAGGACAGCAGAGCTGGGCAAGGCAAAAATGTGAATTTTTAACAGTGGGAGATGCCCCAAATTGGGATTTTTCTCCTCAAAATAAACACGGGATGGAGGTGGCTCCTAATGGGCTCATTTTAGATGGATTTAAGTGGATGGAAATCAGTTTTTCCTTCCATTTGGGTGCATTGACGGTCAAGGAATTATTTAGAATAGGAAAAGGGGGAAAAAAAAAACCCTAAAAAGGGTAAAAATGCATTTCTGTTCAAAATAACACACAGAGCAAAAACTGAATTTAATTCCTATTTAATGGGACTATATCCTTGGGGAAAAATAATTCCAACACACTCCAAATTAGGTGAATTTTTTTCCATAAAACTTGAGTTTTCCTATTTTTTTTTCCATAAAAATAGAGTTTTTTCCCTCTTTTTTTTTTTTTTTTCCATAAAAATTGAGTTTTCCCTCTTTTATTTTCCATAAAACTTGAGTTTTCCTCTTTTTTTTTTTTCCATAAAAATTGAGTTTTGCCTCTTTTTTTTTCCCATTAAACTTGAGTTGTAGGAATGGGATTTCCACTGTTTTTCCCATGAGAATCAGGATATTAAAGAAAAAAGCCTCAATTCTACATCAAAATGTGAAATATCTTCATAAAAATGCAGTTTTGGTGGGGTTCCCATGGGATTTCCTGCAGTTCTCTTCTGGTTCTTGAAGGTCCCATTGATTGGCACAGCTTTGGGGTCGTGGCATTTTGGGGTTGGGTACAGCATCCCAAATCCCAAATCCCAAATCCCAAATCCTGCATCCCACATCCCAAATCCCACACTCCAAATCCCACATCCCAAATCCCAAATCCTGCACCCCAAATCCCTCACCCCCAAATCTCACACCCCAAATCCCAAATCCCTCACCCCAAATCCCTCACCCCCAAATCTCACACCCCAAATCCCAAATCCCTCACCCCAAATCCCGTATCCTGCACCCCAAATCACTCATCCCAAATCCCAAATCCATCACTCCAAATATTTCACCTAAAATCCCAAATCCCAAATCCTGTACCCCAAATCCCATATCCCAAATCACTCCTCCTGCACCCCAAATCCCAAAAATCTGATCCCAAATCCCACACCCCAAATCCCACACCCCAAATCCCAAATCCCTCACCCCCTCATCCCACATCCCAAATCCTGCATCTCACATCCCAAATCCCTCATCATATCCCTCATCCCTCCCCAAATCCCTGATCCCAAATCCCAAATCCCTCACCCCCAAATCCCAAATCCCGCATCTCACATCCCAAATCCTGCATCTCGCATCCCAAATCCCTCATCCCGCACCCCAAATCCTTCACCCCAAATCCCAAATCCCTCATCCTACACTCCAAATTCTTCACCCCAAATCCCTCACCCCAAATCCCAAATCCTGCATCTCGCATCCCAAATCCCTCATCCTGCACCCCAAATCCCTCATCGCGCACCCTAAATCCCTGATCCCAAATCCCAAATCCTTCACCTCAAATCCTGCATCTCGCATCCCAAATCCCTCATCCCACACCCCAAATCCCTGATCCCAAATCCCTCACCCCAAATCCCAAATCCTGCATCTCGCATCCCAAATCCCTCATCCCGCACCCCAAATCCCAAATCCTTCACCCCAATTCCCACATCCTGCATCCCAAATCCCTCATCGCGCACCCCAAATCCCTGATCCCAAATCCCAAATCCCTCACCCCAAATCCCAAATCCCGCATCTCACATCCCAAATCCTGCATCTCGCATCCCAAATCCCTCATCCTGCACCCCAAATCCTTCACCTCAAATCCCAAATCCCGCATCTCACATCCCAAATCCCTCATCCCTCACCCCAAAATCCCAAATCCTTCACCCCAAATCCCAAATCCTGCATTTCACATCCCAAATCCCTCATCCTTCACCCCAAATCCCAAATCCCTCATCCCGCACCCCAAATCCTTCACCCCAAATCCCAAATCCCTGATCCGAAATCCCAAATCCCTCATCCCGCACCCCAAATCCTTCACCCCAAATCCCAAATCCTGCATCTCACATCCCAAATCCCTCATCCTGCACCCCAAATCCTTCACCTCAAATCCCAAATCCTTCACCCCAAATCCCAAATCCCTCATCCCGCACCCCAAATCCCTGCTCCCAAACCCCCAATCCCCGCTCCCGCCTCTGTCGCCTCCCGCAGCCGCGCTCATTAGCGGCTCCTCATTTCCATGAACCCCGGGAACGGGACCCCAACCAGCCCCGGCTCGCAGCGATCAAAACAAATCCGCGCCACATGAAAGCGGCGGCTTGAGGCAGAGGTGAGCGGCTCCAGGAGCGATTTCCACACTTTCATCCCTTCCCTTCCCCGTCCTCTCCATCATTTCTCGCCGAGCGGGGAAGCTCAGGCGGGGATTTGACGGCTCCGAGATCTGAGGGCTCGGCTGTCAGGGGATGCTCCGCGTTTAGCATCGCTAATCAACCCCGGCGCCGCCGCCTTTCCCATCGCTGAGTCCCTGAAATCCCTCCCGAAGCAAGCGCAAAATCCATCCCGAAGCAAACTCAAAATGCCTCCCAAAGAAAACCCAAAATTGGTGCCAAAGCAAGGCCAAAATCCATCCCAAAGCAAGCCCAAAATTCCTCCCAAAGCAAGCCCAAAATCCATCCCAAAGCAAACTCAAAATGCCTCCCAAAGAAAACCCAAAATTGGTGCCAAAGCAAGGCCAAAATCCATCCCAAAGCAAGCCCAAAATTCCTCCCAAAGCAAGCCCAAAATCCATCCCAAAGCAATCCCAAAGGCATCCCAAAGCAAGCCCAAAATTCCTCCCAAAGCAAACCCAAAATGCCTCCCAAAGAAAACCCAAAACGGGTCCCAAACCAAACCCAAAATTCCTCCCAAAGCATCCCAAACCCAATCACAAAATCCCTCCCAAAACAATCCAAAAATGGGTCTCAAAGCAATCCCAAAATCCATCCCAAAGCAAGTCCAAAATTCCTCCCAAAGCAATCCCAAAATCCATCCCAAAGAAAATCCAAAATGCCTCCCAAAGAAAACCCAAAATTGGTGCCAAAGCAAGCCCAATATCCATCCCAAAGCAAGCCCAAAATTCCTCCCAAAGCAATCCCAAAATCCATCCCAAAGCAATCCCAAAGGCATCCCAAAACCATCCTAAAATCCATCCCAAAGCAATCCCAAAGGCATCCCAAAGCAAGCCCAAAATTCCTCCCAAAGCAAATCCAAAATGCCTCCCAAAGAAAACCCAAAACTGATCCCAAACCAAACCCAAAATTCCTCCCAAAGCATCCCAAACCCAATCACAAAATCCCTCCCAAAACAATCCAAAAATGGGTCTCAAAGCAATCCCAAAATCCATCCCAAAGCAAGTCCAAAATTCCTCCCAAAGCAATCCCAAAATCCATCCCAAAGCAAATCCAAAATGCCTCCCAAAGAAAACCCAAAATTGGTGCCAAAGCAAGCCCAATATCCATCCCAAAGCAAGCCCAAAGGCATCCCAAAACCATCCCAAAATCCATCCCAAAATGGATCCCAAAGCAATCCCAAAATCCATCCCAAAGCAAACCCAAAATGCCTCCCAAAGAAAACCCAAAATGAGTCCCAAAGCAATCCCAAAATCCATCCCAAAGCAATCCCAAACGCATCCCAAAACCACCCCAAAATCCATCCCAAAGCAAGCCCAAAATTCCTCCCAAAACATCCCAAACCCAATCCCAAAATCCCTCCCAAAAGAATCACAAAATGGGTCCCAAAGCAATCCCAAAATCCCTCCCAAAGAAAACCCAAAATGCCTCCCAAAGCAAACCCAAAATGGGTCCCAAAGCAATCCCAAAAATCCATCCCAAAGCAAGCCCAAAATTCCTCCCAAAGCATCCCAAACCCAATCCCAAAATGGGTCCCAAAGCAATCCCAAAATCCATCCCAAAGCAAGCCCAAATCCCTCCTAAAGCAAACCCAAAATCCCTCCCAAAGCAATCCCAAAATTCCTCTCAAAGAAAACCCAAAATTGGTCCCAAACCCAATCCAAAAATCCCACCCAAAGCAATCCCAAAGGTATCCCAAAACAAGCCCAAAATCCATCCCAAAGCAAACTCAAAATTCCTCCCAAAGTATCCCAAACCCAATCCCAAAATCCCTCCCAAAAGAATCACAAAATGGGTCCAAAAGCAAACCCAAAATCCATCCCAAAGCAATCCCAAAGGTATCCCAAAGCAAACCCAAAATCTATCCCAAAGCAACTCAAAATAGGTCCCAAAGCAATCCCAAAATCCATCCCAAAGCAAACTCAAAATGCCTCCCAAAGAAAACCCAAAATTGGTGCCAAAGCAAGGCCAAAATCCCTCCCAAAATCCATCCCAAAGCAAGCCCAAAATTCCTCCCAAAGCATCCCAAACCCAATCCCAAAATCCCCCCCAAAACAATCCCAAAATGGGTCCCAAAGCAATCCCAAAATCCCAGCCATGAATTCCACCCCAATATCCCAGCAAAATCTCTCAGTTCAAACCCATTAAAGCTGGAATTTTAAACTCAAATCCTTCCCCCATCCCAGGGACACTTCCAGGGATGGGGCAGCTGAAGCTTTTCTGGGAATTCCATCCAAGACATGAATTCCACCCCAATATCCCAGCAAAATCTCTCAGTTCAAACCCATTAAAGGTGAAATTTTAAACTCAAATCCTTCCTCCATCCCAGGGACATTTCCAGGGATGGGGCAGCCACAGCTCCCCTGGGAATTCCACCCAAGACAGGAATTCCACCCCAATATCCCAGCAAAATCTCCCAGTTCAAACCCATAAAACCTGGAATTTTAAACTCAAATCCTTCCTCCAACCCAGGGATACTTCCAGGGATGGGGCAGTCGAAGCTTCCCTGGGAATTCCATCCCAGCCCCCAGGAATTCCAGGAATTCCACCCCAATATCCCAGCGAAATCTCCCAGCTCAAACCCATAAAAGCTGCAATTTTAAACTCAAACCCTTCCCTGCTCACACCTCCGAGATCCCAAAACACCTCTTGGAGTTTCACGGAGCCGGAATCCCGTTTATTGCTGGAATTACCATGGAGGCTTTGACGAGGACACCTGACAGACGGGGGCCTTTCCTTAATTTCCTTAATTATGCTTAATTGGCCGTGGCTTCATTGTGCCCTGTGCAGCGAGAGCTCGTTAGGGCGGCACTAAAACAGACGGGGAGCGAAGGAAGGGACGCGTGGAGAGGCTCCGGGAGCAGGGATTGGCACCTGGGCGCTCATTCCCGCTCGGAAAACGCCGGGAATGATGGATGGAGGCACTTAGGAGCGCCCTGACAGCAATCAAGGGGGTGATCCATCCTGGAGCTGGCGCAATTCCAGCGGCTCGGCCTCGCGCTGCGCCGTGGGAAAGGCTCCGAGGGGTCTGGGGAATGAGGTGGGAATTGGGAGACTGGATTGTGCTCCTGGTAAAGCCATTCCATGGGATGGAAGTTCTGGATTCTGCTCCTCTTGGAGACATTTTATGGGATGGAAGTTCTGGATTCTGCTCCTGTTGGAGCTGCTCCATGGGACTTCTGGATTCTGCTCCTGATAAAGCCATTCCATGGGATGGAAGTTCTGGATTCTGCTCCCATTGGAGCCATTTTATGGGATGGAAGTTCTGGATTCTGCTCCTGTTGGAGCCTTTCCATGAGGTGGAAGCTCTGGATTCTGCTCCTGGTAAAGCTATTCTGTGGGATGGATGCTCTGGATTCTGCTCCTGCTGGAGCCATTCCATGGGACGGATGTTCTGGATTCTGCTCCCATTGGAGCCATTTTATGGGATGGAAATCCTGGATTCTGCTCCTGTTGGAGCTGCTCCATGGGAGTTCTGGATTCTGCTCCTGATAAAGCCATTCCATGGGATGGAAGCTCTGGATTCTGCTCCTGTTGGAGCTGTTCCATGGGATGGAAGTTCTGGATTCTGCTCCTGTTGGAGCCTTTCCATGAGATGGAAATTCTGGATTCTGCTCCCACTAGAGCCATTCAATGGGATGGAAGTTCTGGATTCTGCTCTCATTGGAGCCATTTTATGGGAAGGAAATTCTGGATTCTGCTCCTGGTAAAGCCATTCCATGAGATGGAAATCCTGGATTCTGCTTCCATTGGAACCTTTCCGTGGGATGGAAGTTCTGGATTCTGCTCCTGGTAAAGCCATTCCGTGGGATGGAAATCCTGGATTCTGCTCCTGTTGGAGCCATTTTATGGGATGGAAGTTCTGGATTCTGCTCCCTTGGAGCCATTCCATGGGATGGAAGTTCTGGATTCTGCTCCCTTGGAGCCATTCCATGGGATGGAAGTTCTGGATTCTGCTCCCTTGGAGCCATTCCATGGGATGGAAGTTCTGGATTCTGCTCCCTTGGAGCCATTCCATGGGATGGAAATTCTGGATTCTGCTCCCATTGGAGCCTTTCCATAAGATGGAAGCTCTGGATTATGCTCCTGGTAAAACCATTCCACGAGATGGAAGTTCTGGATTCTGCTCCTTTTGGAGCCGTTCCATGAGATGGAAGTTCTGGATTCTGCTCCTGTTGGAGTCATTCCATGGGATGGAAGATCTGGATTCTGCTTCCATTGGAGCCATTTTGTGGGATGGAAGTTCTGGGAAGCAGCATGGATTCTGCTCCTGTTAGAGATGCTCCATGGGATGGAAGTTCTGGACTCTGCTTCCATTGGAACTGTTCCATGGGTTGGAAGTTCTGGATTCTGCTCCCATTGTATCCATTTTATGGGATGGAAGTTCTGGGAAGCAGCAGCGTCCCGGCCCAGCCAAACCCAAGCCAGGAGATGCTCAGGGTGGGGAACAAATGTCTCTCTGAGATCATTCTGAGGGAAAACCAGATCCCAGCCTCTGGAAAAGCTCTGGAGAGGATCAGAGGGAGGTCACAGGGACTGGCAGGGGATCCAGGGGGGGAAATGCAGCTCAGCACCTCCGTTTGGGGCTGGATCTGCTGATTTCTCCCAGGACGAGAGGGAACGGCCTCAGCTGTGCCAGCTGGGACCTCCACAGGGATTTCTCCATGGAAAAGGCTCTCAAGCACCGCCCAGGGAGGTTTGGAATCCCCATCCCTGGAGGTGTCCCAGGAGCACCTGCAGCACTCAGAGCTCAGGGCTGGGGACAAGGTCAGACCTGGTGACCTTGGGGAGTTTTCCAACCTCAGTGATTCCACAATTCCCTCCTGTGATTCCACAATTCCCTCTTCCACAATTCCCTCCTGTGATTCCACAATTCCCTCTTCCACAATTCCCTCCTATGATTCCACAATTCCTTCCCGTGATTCCACAATTCCCTCTTCCACAATTCCCTACTGTGATTCCACAATTCCTTCCCATGATTCCACAATCTCCTCCTGTGATTCCACAATTCTCTCCCGTGATTCCACAATTCTCTCCCGTGATTCCACAATTCTCTCCCGTGATTCCAAAATTCCTTCCCGTGATTCCACAATTCCTTCCCGTGATTCCACAATTCCCTCCTGTGGTTCCACAATTCCCTCCTATGATTCCACAATTCCTTCCCATGACTCCACAATTCCCTCCCGTGATTCCACAATTCCCTCCTGTGATTCCACAATTCCTTCCCATGATTCCAGAATTCCCTCCTGTGATTCCACAATTCCTTCCCGTGGTTCCACAATTCCCTCTTCCACAATTCCCTCCTATGGGGAGTTTTCCAACCTCAGTGATTCCACAATTCCCTCCCGTGGTTCCACAATTCTCTCCCGTGATTCCACAATTCCCTACTGTGATTCCACAATTCTCTCTTCCACAATTCCCTCCTATGATTCCACAATCCCCTCCTGTGATTCCACAATTCTCTCCTGTGATTCCACAATTCCTTCCCGTGATTCCACAATTCCCTCTTCCACAATTCTCTCCTATGATTCCAGAATTCCCTCCTGTGATTCCACAATTCCTTCCCATGATTCCACAATTCCCTCTTCCACAATTCCCTCCTGTGATTCCACAATTCTCTCCTGTGATTCCACAATTCCCTCCCGCGGTTCCACAATCCCCTCCCGTGGTTCCACAGCCCCGCTCTCCTGGATCCGTGCAGCACCCGGAGCGGAGCCATTTGAGGGTGGCAGCCCCGGCTCAGCCGCGGCCACCCCGGCAGGGACATTTCCAGCGTCCCCTGCTTGGCTCCGGAGCTCAGCTCAGCTCAGCCGCTCCCTCCCCGCCTCCCATCTGCCACCAAACCCCACCTGCTCCTCTCCTGCGGCTCTCAGGTACAAAGCAGCACAAGCACTTTGTAATTTAGTTGAAAGAAAAGAGGTATTTTCTTTTTAATCCCCTAAACGCCGCCTTTATTTTTCCTGCAAAGCGCCGAATCTCGCGGATTTCTTTTTTAAGTGATTTTTTTTTTTTTTTTTTTTTTTTTTTAAACTTTAGAGGAGAAATTAATGCACGGAACGGAACAGCAGAGAGAACAAAGAGGAGAGGGTTTGTTTGTCCCCAGCAAAGGCTGCAGATGACAGCCACACGCCCGGCCACCGCAGGTACGGCTCCAGATTCGCGCGGCTTTGTCTCCTGCCTTTGATGCCTCAAATTAAAATGCGCCGGAGGACGGTAATTAAAAAAATAAAAAAATTAAAAAAAAAAAGAAAAAAAAAACCCAAATCCTGAGAACCACTTGGCTTTTTGCATTTGGATCCCTCCTGCCTCAAGGTTTAACCCTGTGAGGGATTTCTCTGTGGCTGCTCTGTCCCTGGAATGTCCAAGGCCGGGTTGGAGCAGCCTGAGGTGTCCTTGGGGGTGGCTTTGAGGTCCCTCCCAACCCAAACCATTCCAGGATTCCGTGATCAAGGGAACAGGGCATGGACTGAGCCCATTTCCAGCAGAATTCCCAACTCTCCAGGTTGGCCATGGGGGTGTGATCCCTCCCAGCATCGCCTCTGCTCCTCTGTTCCTCCTCTGGGACCAAGATAAGGATGCAGAGCCCCTGTTTGGGGGTTCCCTGCAGGAATTGCACCAGGAGATCAAAGCACGCAGATGTTGGGGGTCTGGCGGTGCTGCAGGAGGGATGGGGGTGCAGGAGCAGGTCCAGCTCACAGGGAGAGCACCCCAAAGGGCTCCTCAAAGCCCCTCTGACTTTTGGGAATATTGGCATCCATTCCCAGCCCCAATTCCTGCTCAGAGCAAACTGCTCCAGCCCTGATCCCATTCCTGCTCAGGGCCAAGTGCTCCAGCCTTGATCCCAATTCCTGCTCAGAACAAATGATTCCAGCCCTGATCCCAATTCCTGCTCAGGGCCAAGTGCTCCAGCCCTGATCCCAATTCCTGCCACACCTGATTCCCAATCCCTGCTCAGAACAAACAGCTTTGATCCCAATTCCGGCTCAGAACAAATGATTCCAGCCTTGATCCCAATTCCTGCCACCTCTGATCCCAATTCCTGCTCAGAACCAAGTGCTCCAGGCTTGATCCCAATTCCTGCTTAGAGCAAATGATTCCAGCTTTGATCCCAGTTGCTGCTCAGAGCAGAGTGTTCCAGCCTTGAACCCAATTCCTGCCGTCCTTGATCCCAATTCATGCTCAGAACAACCTGTTCCACCCCAATCCCAATTCCTGCTCAGATCAAATGATTCCAGCTTTGATCCCAATTCCTGCTCAGAGCAGAGTGTTCCAGCCTTGATCCCAATTCCTGCCACCCCTGATCCCAATTCCTGCTCAGAGCAGAATGTTCCAACCTTGAACCCAATTCCTGCTCAGTACAAACTCTTCCACCCCAATCCCAACTCCTGCTCAGATCAAATGATTCCAGCTTTGATCCCAATTCCTGCTCAGAGCAGAGTGCTCCAGCCCTGATCCCAATTCCTGCCAGACCTGATCCCAATTCCTGCTCAGAGCAGAGTGTTCTAGCCTTGATCCCAATTCCTGCCACCCCTGATCCCAATTCCTGCTCAGAGCAGAGTGTTTCAGCCTTGAACCCAATTCCTGCCACCCCTGATCCCAATTCCTGCTCAGAGCAGAGTGTTCTAGCCCTGATCCCAATTCCTGCCAGACCTGATCCCAATTCCTGCTCAGAGCAGAGTGTTCTAGCCCTGATCCCAATTCCTGCCAGCCCTGATCCCAATTCCTGCTCAGAGCCGAGTGCTCCAGCCGTGCTCACGGGCGCTAATTGGGATCTCAGCTAACGAGGACCATCCCACGCAGGAAACCCCGAACTCGGACGGAGCAGGAATCTCTCCCTGCTCTCCCCAGGCCGATCCCCGCTCAGATCCGGGGGGTCCGGCCGATCTCGGGGGCTTGGCAGCATCCCCTGGTGCCTCCTGGAGCTCAGATCCAGCCTCTTCCCTAATTATCCCCCGCGGGAATGCGCTGCAGTAAACACAGCTCCGCTCGGTAATTTATGCTGCCTGCTGCCTTTGTGTTTCAGAACAAGCTGGGCCCTTTCTTGTTGGGCTTTTTTTTTGGTTTTGGTGGTTTTTTTTCAATTTAATTGCTTGATGAAAAGTCCCATCAGTGCTGTCAGCACGAATAATGTCCCCAAATAGAGATGCCCACCTGGCACCAAACGGCACAGCGGGAATTAGAGCCCACAAAGGGGCAGGGGGAGGGAGGGAGGGAGGGGGGCAGGAGGTGACCCCCAAAGCCGCTCCCAGGGCTGGAAAAGGGCTGGGCTGGTGGCAGCGATGCCATCCCTGCCCTTGGCAGCGATTCCCAGTAGCACGGTGGGGATGGACGGAGACCAGAGGTGGAATTTGGTAGAATTTGGGGTTTATTGCAAAGGGCCTGGGTGCAGGGCCCTGCTGGGAGCTGCCAGCCACAGCTCAGAGCAGGACTGAGAGAGGGAGAGAGAGGTAAAGAGAGTGGTAAAGAGGATGGGAGAGTGAGGTTCCCATTACAATACAATAAATCTTCTTCTGGGCTTGGAACTTGGGGTTTATTGCAAAGGGCCTGGGTGCAGGGGCCTTGTTTGGAGCTGCCAGTCACAGCCCAGAGCAGGCCTGAGAGAAGAGAGGGGGAGAGAGGATGAGAGGGTGAGAGAGTAAGGGAGTAAAAAAGGTAAGAGAATAAAAGGGTAAGAGAGCGAGGTTCCCATTCCAATACAATAAATCTTCTTCTGTATTGAATATTCTGATTCTCACTGACCAACCTAGTACAAGATACAAATCCTACAGCATTTCCATACAGCCTATAAGAATCATTCCATTACCATCCTGTGTTACATTTTAAACCCTACAAACTCCTCTTTGGGCCCCTCCTGCCAAGCTGTAGGGTCTGCTCTGCCCCTTGGAGCTGTCTGCAAGCAGAGGGTGTTGTTCCATCCAAAGGGGATCACCTTCAGCCAGCCACACCATTGTTTTCCAGTTGTTCAGTGACTGAGGGATCTCAAAGCTTGCTTTCATTTCCATCTCACTTATAGTTTCCATATTCTCAAATCTTTCTCCAGACAATCATATTTATGAGGCTTTCCTGCTCCATCTTCCCCAACACCTCGGGATCTGTTTCAGCCCAGCCACGGGACAGGGTGTCCTGCCAGGATGACAAATGTCACACAAATGTCACACAAATGTCACAGCAGCCTCCCAGCCCCTCCCCAGCTCCCCAAAACCAAACCCCAGCTCTGGGCTGAGCTCTGAGTGCTGGGAGCAGATCCCAGCCCAAACCTTGCTCCCCAGCCAGGTTCATGGCAAAAAAAAGGCAGAAAAAAGATGTGAAGAAAAGCAAAATCTCTTCATCAAATCTCTTAATAAACCCCAGGAAGGATTCTGGGTTTGTTTCCCTTTTGTGCTGCACCAGCAGCAGATGAGGATTCATTAATTCCCTGGCTCTGTGCTGGGATAATTCCCGAGGTTTTTGGCTGCATTGCCACAGGTGATTTTTGGAGCAGGTGCACCCATAATTGATTTGTCATTATTAGGGAGATAATTTACCTAAACTCGATGTCAGGCCCTGATTCCAGCCTGGGATCAGTGCAGCCTGGTCAGATTAGCAGGGACTCTGCCAGGCCTGGGTGTTCCCAGGCCAGGAGCTGGAGCCTTGGAGCAAAAGGGTTTTGTGTAAAAAAATTATCTTTAAAATTATCTTTAAAATCACCCTGGAGTGTGGGACGATTCCCCAGCTCCTCCCTGGGTGAGTCCTGGCAGGATTCCTCCTTGAACTGAGCCCCCAACACCCCAAACCCCAAAGGAGCGACCCCAAATTGGGTTTTGGGGAGTTTTGCTGGGTTCTCATCATTTTGCAGAACTGTGCGGTGCCTGCAGCCCCTCCCGTTCACCGCAGCCCCCGGCAGCTCCAGCCCAGCCCCGTTTCCAGCCCTCGGCCTCTTCCAAACCCCTGCAAGGGCCAGGAGGGGCAGGAGGGGCTGCTGGGGAGAGGCAGCAGGGGGAGAGCGGGATGCTCAGCAGAAACAACCTCCTCCTCTTCCTCCTCTTCCTCCTCCTCCTCTCCCTCCTTCTCCCTCTCCCTCTCCTTCTCCTCCTCTTCCTCTTTCCCCTTCTCCTCCTCCTTCCCTTTCTCTCCTTTCTTTTCCTCCTCTCCCTCCTCCTTCTCTCTCTCCCTATGCCTCTCCTTCTCCTGCTCCTCCTCCTCTTCCTTCTTCCCCTTCTCCTCCTCCTTCCCTTTCTTTCATTTCTTTTCCTCCTCTCCCTCCTGTTTCTCACTCTCCCTATCTCTCTCCTTCTCCTCCTTCTCCTGCTCCTCCTCCTCTTCCTCTTTCCCCTTCTCCTCCTCCTTCCCTTTCTCCCCCTCCTTTTCCACTTCTCCCTCCTCCTTCTCCCTCTCCCTATCGCTCTCCTTCTCCTCTTCCTCCTTCTCCATCCCCTTCTCCCTCACCTCCTGCTTCCTGTCCTCCTTCCCCTCCTCCTCTTCCTTCTTCTTCCCCTTCTTCCCCTTTTCCTTTTCCTCCTCCCTCTCCCTCTCCTCCTCCTTCCCCTCTTCCTCCTCTTTCTTCCCCTTCCCCATCTCCTCATTCCTCTCTTCCTCTTCCTTCTCCTTCTCCTCCTCTCCCTCCTTCTCCCTCTCCCTATCCCTCTCCTTCTCCTCCTCCTCTTTCTCCTTCTCCTCCTTCCCTTTCTCCCCCTCCTTTCCCTCTTCTCCCTCTCCTTCTCCCTCTCCTCCTGCTTCCCATCCTCCTTCCCCTCCTCCTCCTTCTCCTTCCCCTCCTCCTCTTCCTCCTCTCTCTCCCTTTACTTCTCCTTCTCCTTCTCTTTCTCCTTCTTCCCCTCCTCCTCCTCCTCCTCCTCCTCCTTCTCCTCCTCTTCCTCCTCCTCCTCCTCCTCACCTGCGCCTCCCCCGCCACCCGCGGGGGTCCCGGTGCCGCCGGGCTCTGACAGAGACGTTGTTTAGCAGCTTGTCAGAGCTGTAAATTGGCCGAGCAGCGGAGCCGTTCGCATTCTCCACGGGGCTTGAACTGAGAATTAAACAGTGCCAGCAACTGCTGCTGCTGCCTGATGGAGCAAATCAATTCTCCCTCCTCCTCCTCCTCCTCCTCCTCCTCCTCCTCCTCCTCCTCCTCCTCCTCCTCCTCCTCCTCCTGCTCCTGCTCGCGGCCCGGATTCGGGAGGGCAGGATTTGCCAGGCAGTCCTTGAGGGCCGGCGCAAAAAGGCAGAGAGAGATCAGGGCAATTAACCTGAGAGGCCCCTGGAGAGCGGCAGAGGAGGAGATCGGGGGGGAGAGCTCAGGATCCGAGCGCTCCCTCTGCCCGCGCTGCTTTAATTGATCCGCGAGTCAATCACAGCAGCGGCGGCTGCTCCTGGGCTCAAAGCAAACACGGGCAGGGCAGGGGGTCCGGCAGGGCTGGGGGTGACACTGGGACACCTGGATCTCCATCCCTGGATACCCATCCCTGGATACCCATCCCTCCCTGGATCCCCATCCCTGGATCCCCACCCTTGGAACCCCACCCCTGGATCCCCATCCCTGGATCCCCACCCTTGGAACCCCACCCCTGGATCCCCATCCCTGGATCCCCATTCCTCCCTGGATCCCCATCCCTGGATCCCCATCCCTGGATCCCCACCCTTGGATCCCCATCCCTCACTGGACCCCCGCCCCTGGACCTCCATCCCTGGATCCCCACTCCTGGATCCCCATCCCTGGATCCCCATCCCTGGATCCCCACCCCTTGATCCCACATCCCTGGATCCCCATCCTTGGATCCCCTCCCGTGGATCTCCATCCCTGGATCCTCGCCCCTGGATCCCCACCCTTGGATCACCAACCCTGAATCCCCATCCCTGGATCCCCACCCTTGGATACCCATCCCTCCCTGAATCCCCATCCCTGGATCCCCATCCTTGGATCCCCATCCCTGGATCCCCACCCCTGGATCCCCACTCCTGGATCCCCATCCCTGGATCCCCATTAGTCCCTGGATCCCCATCCCTGGATCCCCACCCTTGGCTCCCCATCCCTGGATCCCCATTCCTGGATCCCCATCCCTGGATCCCCACTCCTGGATCCCCATCCCTGGATCCCCATTAGTCCCTGGATCCCCATCCCTGGATCCCCACCCTTGGCTCCCCATCCCTGGATCCCCATTCCTGGATCCCCATCCCTGGATCCCCATTCCTGGATCCCCATTCCTGGATCCCCATCCCTGGATCCCCGCCCTTGGATCCCCATCCTTGGATCCCCATCCCTGGATCCCCATCCCTGGATCCCCACCCTTGGATCCCCATCACTGCATCCCCATCCCTGGATCCCACATCCCTGGATTCCTATCCCTTGATCCCATATCCCTGGATCCCCACCTCTGGGATCCCCACCCCTGGATCCCCACGTCCTCAATATTCCCACATTATCCAGGAGTTCATCCCACATCCCTGATATTCCCCTGATTCCCAGGGCTGGGAGCAGAGCTTGGATCAGATCCCGAGGGATTGGAGCACTGGGATACCTGCCCTCATTCCTGCCTGGCAGGAGAGGCCGGATCCATCCCAGGTGATTGGGAGCACTGGGATATCTCCCTCATTCCCGGGATGGGAGCAGAGCCTGGATCAGATCCCGAGGGATTGGAGCACTGGGACATCTCCCTCAGTCCGAGCCTGGATCAGATCCCGAGGGGTTGGAATACCGGGATATCTCCCTCATTCCCGGCTGGCAGGAGAGCCTGGATCAGATCCCGAGGGGTTGGAATACCGGGATATCTCCCTCATTCCCGGCTGGCAGGAGAGCCTGGATCAGATCCCGAGGGGTTGGAATACCGGGATATCTCCCTCATTCCCGGCTGGCAGGAGAGGCCGGCTCCATCCCAGGCCATTGTGCCGCTCTGAAAGGAGCAATCAGCGGCTGAAAGGAGCAATCACCGCCGGCCGCCTCCTCTGCCGTCCCCGCGGGGTCTCGGCCTCCCGGAGCAGCTCGGCCGGGTTTGCCCTGCCCAGACCCCGCTCGGATCCCTCTCTCTCTTTCCTTTATCCTCCAATTATCGCTCCTCCATCCCAGCAGAGATTCCCAGGGCGAGGAGCCCGAGCGAGAATCGTTCCTTTTGTTGTTGTTACAGCGTTCGGCACCGATCTCCTCTGTCCTTCGGGTGTTCCGGGGATTGATTTTGCATCAGCTGCCTCTGCCTGGGCTCTGGGGCCCGATAAAATCACTCAGAACCTCGGAGATGCCGCCGGCCGGGGGCTCTGTACAAATCACAAACGGGACAGGACTGCTGGGAACGTGCCTTGAGCTGTTTGATTTTCCAGCATCAGTCTCATTCCATGGTTGTGACAATGGGAAGATGCCACCAGCTCACATCCCAGCCAGCAGACAAAGAACTCAATGCTACAACTCACTTTATAAGTTTTTTGACCAATCACACAAAGCAAAAGCACATTGACAGTAGTTCCATCCAACCATAAGCACAGGTACCTTTGGTTAAACAATGCTTGCTTATTTCAAATACAATACCTGCTTGTGAGCCTTCAAACACAATGCACAGAGCTTTTACTAAGCTTAAAACTTCCTAACATCTCACTAGATAAACTTTTCTGTAGCTTAGAGAGTTATTCTAGACAAGCATTAATACACAGACCATTGTTCTATTTGTCCTTGCTTTTCTACACTTTAAATAATTTTTCTGCTGACCAATCTCATGGCTGCTGCTCAGCTCTAATCCCAGTTCTGCTGCCTCTGGGGGCTTTTGCAGCTTTCCCAAAACCCTCTGACTTTGTGGATTCCCACAGGAGAGCTCTGGAATGGCAGCTCCGGCTCCAGGGAAGCCCTTTAGGGCCAGCAGAAGTGACAGCGGCCCTAAAAGCCGAGCCCCAAGCAGATAAAAGCTGCAACAAGACTGGGAGAGATGGAAATATCTCTCTCAAAGGGATGCTTGGCTGAGCCAGGGAGCTGGGGAGGAAAGGGAAGGGCTGGAGAAGCACTCAGCCCCTCTGGCTCTGGGATTTTCTCCCTCTTGGAGTGGGGAGATTGTTTCCCCAAATTTATGGGGTGGTTAAGGAATGGAGGTTGGGGTTGGGTGTGAAAATCTGTGTAATTCCATTCCTGAAGCTCTGCAGGGATCCTCAGCCACAGGTCTTGACTAAAACACCCCCCAGAGAAACCCCACAGATCCCAAACCCTACAGATCCCAAACTCCACAGATCCCAAACTCCACAGATCCCAAACCCCACAGATCCCAAACCAAACAATCCCCATCCCAAACTTCAGCCTGAGCACGTCCCAGACCCGAGCCCAGATTCTTTGCACAGATCCAAGCCCACCTTGGCAAAACCTCCCAAATCCTTATTCTGGAGTGGGAACCTCCCAAATCCCCATCCTGAAGTAGCAGGAGGTTCCAAAATCCCCATCCTGTAACAGGAACCTCCCTGTTTCCCATCCTGGAGCAGGAGGTTCCCAAATCCCCATCCTGGAGCAGGAGGAACCTCCCAAATCCCCATCCTGGAGCAGGAGGTTCCCAAATCCCCATTCTGGAGGAGGAGGAACCTCTCAAATCCCCATCCTGGAGCAGGTGGTTCCCAAATCCTCCATTGTGGAGCAGGAGGAACCTCCCAAATCCCCATCCTGGAGTGGGACGGTCCCAAATCCCCATCCTGAAGTAGCAGGAGGTTCCAAAATCCCTATTCTGTAACAGGAACCTCCCTGTTTCCCATCCTGGAGCAGGAGGAACCTCCCAAATCCCCATCCTGGAGCAGCAAGAACCTCCCAAATCCCCATCCTGGATCAGGAGGTTCCCAACTCCCCCATCGTGGAGCACCTGGAACCTTCCAAATCCTCATCCTGGAGTGAGAATCTCCCAAATCCCCATCCTGGAGCAGGAACCTCCCCAAATCCCCATCCTGGAACAGGAACCTCCCAAAATCCCCATCCTGGAGCAGGAACCTCCCCAAATCCCCATCCTGGAGCAGGATGGTCCCAAATCCCCATCCTGGAGTAGGAAGAACCTCCCAAATCCCCATCCTGGAGCGGGAGAGTCCCAAATCCCCGTCCTGGAGTAGGAAGAACCTCCCAAATCCCCCTCCTGGAGCAGGATGGTCCCAAATCCCCATCCTGGAGCGGGACAGTCCCACATCCCCCTCCTGGAGCAGGAACCTCCTCAAATCCCCATCCTAGAGGAGGATGGTCCCAAATCCCCGTCCTGGAGCAAGAGGAACCTCTCAAATCCCCATCCTGGAGTGGGAACCTCCCAAATCCCCATCCTGGAGTGAGAATCTCCCAAATCCCCATCCTGGAACAGGAACCTCCCAAATCCCCCATCCTGGAGCAGGATGGTCCCAAATCCCCATCCTGGATCAGGAGGTTCCCAACTCCCCCATCGTGGAGCACCTGGAACCTCCCAGATCCTCATCCTGGAGTGGGACAGTCCCAAATCCCCATCCTGGAGTGAGAATCTCCCAAAATCCCCATCCTGGAGCAGGAGGAACCTCCCAAATCCCCCTCCTGGAGCAGGATGGTCCCAAACCCCCATCCTGGAGCAGGATGGTCCCAAATCCCCCTCCCTGCTCCGGGGAAGTGCGGGGTGCGGGTTTGGGGTCGGGCTCCAGGAGGGGTTTTGGGGGGTTTTGGCCTCCTGAGCTCATCCCAGGGCCGGAATTCCAGCCCGGAGCGATTCCAGGGCCGCAGGAGCTCCCGAATCTCGGATTTGTGCGCGCATCCTTCCCCGTGCGCGGCTGACTCCTGCCACCTAGCGCTGCGCCGGGCCCAGAGCCGCGGCTCCCTCAAATCCATCCCCGCAATTCCAGCAATCCCCGAAATTCCCGTAATTCCAAAAATTCCCTCAAATATCTCAATTCCTGCAATTCCCTCAATTCCCACAATTCCCTCAATTCCCGATATTCCCTCAAATCCATTCCCGCAATTCCAGCAATCCCCGCAATTCCAGCAATTCCAAAAATTCCCTCAAATATCTCAATTCCTGCAATTCCCTCAATTCCCACAATTCCCTCAATTCCCTCAATTCCCGCAATTCCCTCAAATCCATTCCCTCAATTCCAGCAATCCCCGAAATTCCCGCAATTCCAACAATTCCCTCAAATATCTCAATTCCTGCAATTCCCTCAATTCCCACAATTCCCTCAATTCCCGATATTCCCTCAAATCCATTCCCTCAATTCCAGCAATCTCCGAAATTCCCGCAATTCCAAAAATTCCCTCAAATCCCCCAATTCCCGCAATGCCCACAATTCTCTCAATTCCCTCAATTCCCTCAAATCCATTCCCGCAATTCCAGCAATCCCCGAAATTCCCGCAATTCCAACAATTCCCTCAAATATCTCAATTCCTGCAATTCCCTCAATTCCCACAATTCCCTCAATTCCCGCAATTCCCTCAAATCCATTCCCTCAATTCCCCCAATTCCCTCAAATCCCGCAATTCCCGCAATGCCCACAATTCTCTCAATTCCCTCAATTCCCCCCAAATCCGTTCCCTCAATTCCCTCAAATCCCGCAATTCCCTCAATTCCCCCAAATCCATTCCCTCAATTCCCTCAAATCCCGCAATTCCCGCAATTCCACAATTCCCTCAATTCCTTCAATTCCCGCAATCCCAAATCCAGTGGGGTGACCCCAAACCCAGCTGGGTAACCCCTAAACCCACCTGGTTCACCCCAAACCCCCCTGGTTGACTCCAAATCCATCTGGGTAACCCCAAACCCACCTCACTGACCCCAAACCCACCTGATTGACCCCAAACTCATCTGGGTGATCTCAAACCCACCTGGTTGATCCCAAACTCATCTGGGTGACCTCAAACCCACCTCACTGACCCCAAACCCAGCTGGGTGATCCCAAACCCATCTGGGTGACCCTAAACCAAATTGGGTGCCCCTCAGACCCCACTGGATGACCCCAAACCCACCTGTGTGCCCCCAAACCCACCTGAGTGATCCCAAACCCACCTGGTTGACCCCAAACCCATCTGGATGACCACAAACCCATCTAAATGATCCCAAACCCCCCTGGTTGTCCCCAAACCCACCTGATTCACCCCCAAATCCACCTGGGTGACCCCAAACCCACCTGATTCACCCCAAGTCCATCTGGATGATCCCAAATCCATCTGGGTGTCCCCCAACCCATCTGGGAGACCCCAAACCCACCTGATTCACCCCAAACCCACCTGGGTGACCCCAAGCCCACCTTGCTGACCCCACATCCACCTGGGTGGTCCCAAATCCATCTGGGTGACCCCAAACCCACCTGGTTGACCCCAAACCCACCTGATTCACCCCAAACCCACCTGGTTGACCCCAAACCCACCTGATTCACCCCAAATCCATCTGGGTGACCCCAAACCCACCTGGGTGACCCCAAACCCACCTGGGTGGTCCCAAACCCACCTGGGTGACCCCCACTGCCACCCCCACCCTCGGGATGCTCCCCCCCACCCCAGCCCATCCCTTCCCAGGTGCTTTTCCAGGATAAGTGGGACCATCAGGAAAATTCGTTATTGGCTGCATCACATTCAGGGCACGGGGTTTGGGGTTTTTTTTCGGATTTTGATGGCAACGGGAATAATAAAAATGCACTTTGAGCTGCAGGATTGATGGGTTGGGAAAGCAGCTTTGGTGCCCCCCTGGGAGTGCGGGGATTAGAGGGGAATTAACACCTCCAGCGAAAATCCCACTCAGGTGAGAAGGGGGGAATTCAAGGGCGAGGAGTGAAAATTGGAGTTTAATTTATTATCAAAGGAGTAAAAGCCTCGTAAAAAATAAAATAAAATAAAATAAAATAAAATAAAATAAAATAAAATAAAATAAAATAAAATAAAGTAAAATAAAATAAAATAAAATAAAATAAAATAAAATAAAATAAAATAAAATAAAATAAACAGAATAGAATAGAATAGAATAAAATAAAATAAAATAAAATAAAATAAAATAAAATAAATAAAATAGAATAGAATAAAATAGAATAGAATAGAATAGAATAGAATAAAATAAAATAAAATAAAATAAAATAAAATAAAATAAATAAAATAGAATAAAATAAAATAAAATAAAATAAAATAAAATAAAATAAAATAAATAGAATAGAATAGAATAAAATAAAATAAAATAAAATAAATAAAATAGAATAAAATAAAATAAAATAAAATAAATAGAATAAAATAAAATAAAATAAAATAAAATAAAATAAAATAAAATAAAATAAAATAAAATAAAATAAAATCTTCTTGCCAGGCAGGAGGAATCCATAATCCCACTGCTTGTGGATTGTCCTGGAGAGAGCAGGCATGAAGGAAAATTGGGATCAAAACGTGAGGAGAGGGTGGAAAATTTGGGGGAAAATTCGAGAGTATCAAACCCTCCTCCCTCCGGGCAGAGCCGACCTTGCCCTAGAGCGGGGCAGAATTCCAAGGGGAAATTCCTCGAGTTCCAGCATTGCAGAATTCCAGGGAGAAATTCCCGAATTTCCAGCATCGGGATGCAGAGGCTCTGTGCTGTGCCAGGAGGAGCAGTGAAATTCGACTCAGGTGAAAAGGGGGGAATTCAAGGGTGAGGAGTGAAAATTGGAGTTTAATTTATTTATTTGGGGGAAGATGATGCTGGAATCCAGGAGAGGATGGGGCTGGAATTTGGGAGGGGATGGAGCTGGAATTCTGGGCAGGATGGGGCTGGAATTCAGGAGGAGGATGGGGCTGGAATTTGGGAGAGGATGGAGCTGGAATTCGAGAGAGGATGGAGCCGAAATTCAGGAGAGGATGGGGCTGGATTCAGGAGAGGGATGGGGCTGGAATTCAGGAGAGGATGGGGCTGGAATTCAGGAGAGGATGGGGCTGGAACTCGGGAGGATGGAGCCGAAATTCAGGAGAGGATGGGGCTGGAATTCAGGAGAGGATGGGGCTGGAATTCAGGAGAGGATGGGGCTGGAATTCAGGAGAGGATGGAGCTGAATTCAGGAGAGGATGGGGCTGGAATTCGGGAGAGGATGGGGCTGAATTCGGGAGAGGATTTTGCTGGAATTCAGGAGAGGATGGGGCTGGAATTCGGGAGAGGATAGGGCTGGAATTCGGGAGGGGATGGGGCTGGAATTCAGGAGATGGTGGGGCTGGAATTCAGGAGAGGATAGAGCTGGAATTCGGGAGATGAGGGGCTGGAATTCAGGAGAGGATGGAGCTGGAATTCAGGAGAGGATGGGGCTGGAATTCAGGAGAGGATGGGGCTGGAATTCAGGAGATGGTGGAGCTGGAATTCAGGAGAGGATGGGGCTGAAATTCAGGAGAGGATGGGGCTGAAATTCAGGAGAGGATGGGGCTGGAATTCCAGAGAGGATGGGGCTGGAATTCAGGAGAGGATGGGGCTGGAATTCAGGAGAGGAAGGGGCTGGAATTCGGGAGAGGATTTTGCTGGAATTCAGGAGAAGATGGGGCTGGAATTCAGGGCAGGATGGAGCTGGAATTCAGGAGAGGATGGGGCTGGAATTCAGGAGAGGATGGGGCTGAAATTCAGGAGAGGATGGGGCTGGAATTCAGGAGATGTGGAGCTGGAATTCAGGAGAGGATGGGGCTGGAATTCAGGAGATGGTGGAGCTGGAATTCAGGAGAGGATGGGGCTGAAATTCAGGGCAGGATGGGGCTGAAATTCGGGAGAGGATGGGGCTGGAATTCGGGAGAGGATGGGGCTGAAATTCAGGAGAGGATGGGGCTGGAATTCGGGAGAGGATGGGGCTGAAATTCAGGAGAGGATGGGGCTGGAATTCGGGAGAGGATGGGGCTGGAATTCAGGACGGTTTCCAAACGGCGCCAGCAGCCTCTGGCGGGCGAGGCGGGCCCTGCAGCCGAGCCCGGGTTTATTTAATAAAGCTCCAGGTGTGTGCTGGGGATTGAGCTGGGACGGGAAATTCTGGAGCATCCCTGCTTCCCCAGGGACGGGAATTTCAGCTCTCCTGCCTCCCCCGGCCCAGGCTGGGCTTAAATCAACCTGAAACCGGCTCAAAGGGCTCAGGAGAATCAGCAGAGAGGAAAATCTGATTTAGTGAGCCCGGCTCAAAGCCGTGTTTACGCAGCCCCGGGCTCAATAAATGCCGGAATTACTGCTCCTCTTTAGGAGTGATTTAAGTCGCTTTAAGGGCTTCGAACTTGCAGCAGAGCAGCCAAAAGGGTTTTTCACACCTGGGTGAGGGAAATGAACAAACCCCAAAGTGTCCCAGCCCCCCAAAACTCGAGATGTTCCCGCTCCAGCCCCCAAATCACTCCCGTGGGACATTTTAACCCAATTTCAGCATAAATAAATCCTATTTATTTCCTAAATAAATCCTAAATATTTCCAGTGGAAAAAGGATTTCATCCAGCATGGAGAATCCTGGAATGGGGTGGGAAGGGCTTTAAAACTCATCCACATCCAGCTGCCCCAGGGTGGTGTGGGCACATCTCCCCCTCCAGCTCCAGGATGAATTATTCAGCCCCGGAGTGCAGCAGCTCTGCTGAATTATTGAGGAGGATTTGGATCTGGAGGCCAACGGAGCAGAAGCACCGAGCACCCCCGGGGAAATCCAGGCCCTTTTCCTGCTGTTTTTTTCCCTGGAAAGCAGCAGGAGAAGGGTCTGAGGTGTCCTGGGGTGAATCCGGGCAGGCAGAGCCGGGCGGGCGCAGCAGAATGGAGATAAGAATTGCGTAATGGTGATAGTGAGGGGAGGAGGAGGAGGAGGAGGAAAAGGCTGAGAAGGAAAAGGAGAGAGAAGTTTTCTGCTGAAAAGGAGAGAAAAGTTCTGCTCCAGAGCCCTGGAGTGGGATGACACTGGGGTGGGATATCTCACCCACTGATATTCCCATTTCTGACCCAAATGTGACACCTGGATTGGGATGGGAGTTTGGGATATCTCACCCACTGATATTCCTATTTTTGACCCCAGCTGTGACACCTGGATTGGGATGAAATTTTGGGATATCTCACCCACTGATATTCCCATTCCTGACTCCATATGTGACACCTGGGTTGGGATTACAAAATCTGGGATATCCAACCACTGATATTCCCAGATGTGACACCTGGGTTGGGACAAAAAGTTTGGGATTTCTCACCCACTGATATTCCCATTTCTGACCCAAATGTGACACCTAGATTGAGATTAAATGTTTGGGGTATTTCATCCACTGATGTTCCCAGATGTGACCCTGGGTTGGGATCAAAAGTTTAGGATATCTCACCCACTGATACTCCCATTTCTGACCCAAATGTGACACCTGGGTTGGGATGAGGGATGAGAGTTTGGGATATGGATCAGGATATGGATCTGGAGCAGGACATTTTGGAGCAGGATTTTTTTGAGCAGGATTTAGAGTAGAATTTGGGAGCAGGAATTTTGGAGCAGGATTTGGGAGCAGGATCTGGAGCAGGATCTGGAGCACGATTTTGGAGCAGGATTTTTTTGAGCAGGATTTTGGAGCAGGATTTTTTTGAGCAGGATTTAGAGTAGAATTTTGGAGCAGGATTTGGAGCAGGATTTGCAGCAGGATTTGGAGCAGGATTTTGGAGCAGGGGTTTTGGAGCAGGATTTTGGAGCAGGGGTTTTGAGCAGGATTTGGAACAGGATTTTTTGGAGCAGGATTTGGAGCAGAATATTTGGAGCAGGAATTTTGGAGCAGGATTTTTTTTTGAGCAGACTCTGGAGCAAGGTTTGGAGCAGGATTTGGAGCAGGATCTGGAGCACCATTTTGGAGCACGATTTTAGATGGAGCAGGAATTTTGGAGCAGGATTTTTTTGGAGCAGGATTTAGAGTAGAATTTTGGAGCAGGAATTTTGGAGCAGGATTTGGAGCAGGATCTGGAGCACCATTTTGGAGCACGATTTTAGATGGAGCAGGAATTTTGGAGAAAGATTTTTTGGAGCAGGATTTGCTGCTGAGGAGCTGCCCAGGAGCTGAGCCCAGCTCTCACTTTCATTCTACTGTCAAATTAGAATTAAAGGATGAATCCCAGAAGAGGAACAGGAAACATCAATCTGCCTCTGAGCAGGGGATGGGACTGGATTTTCTCTGGATGTTTTCTCACGACCTTTGGAGGGTTTTGTTTGGGTTTTTTGCTGGGATTGGAGCCAGAGCTGCTTCTCAGGGCTCTGGGAATGGGAGCTGGGAGCAAAGCCTGGCCTAAGTAGGCTGGAGCTCCCTGGGAATGCTGCAGGGATTTCCCAGAGCAGCCGTGGCTGCCCCTGCACCCCAAGGCCAGGCTGGGATGGTGGGAGGTGTCCCTGCCCATGGAATTGGGGATTTCAGGTCCCTTGAGCCCAAACCATTCTGGGATTGTCCTGGGGCAGGTTTGACCCCAAATTACAGAGGAGCTGGTGGGAGTCACCATTTCTGCTGGGAAGGACACACTGGGCTCCCAGAGGAGGATTGGGATGGATTGGGATGGATTGGGGTGGATTGGGGTGGATTGGGATGGATTGGGGTGGATTGGGGTGGATTGGGGTGGATTGGGGTGGATTGGGGTGGATTGGGGTGGATTGGGGTGGATTGGGATGGATTGGGGTGGATTGGGGTGGATTGGGGTGGATCAGGATGGATTGGGGTGGATTGGGGTGGATTGGGGTGGATTGGGGTGGATTGGGGTGGATTGGGGTGGATTGGGGTGGATCGGGGTAGATTGGGATGGATTGGGATGGATTGGGGTGGATTGGGATGAGTTGGGATGAGTTGGGATGGATTGGGATGGATTGGGGTGGATTGGGGTGGATTGGGATGGATTGGGGTGGATTGGGGTGGATTGGGGTGGATTGGGATGGATTGGGGTGGATTGGGATGGATTGGGATGGATTGGGGTGGATTGGGGTAGATTGGGATGGATTGGGATGGATTGGGGTGGATTGGGATGGATTGGGATGGATTGGGATGGATTGGGGTGGATTGGGGTGGGTTGGGATGGATTGGGGTGGATTGGGATGGATTGGGGGGGATTGGGGTGGATTGGGGTGGATTGGGATGGATTGGGATGGATTGGGATGGATTGGGATGGATTGGGATGGATTGGGATGGATTGGGGTGGATTGGGGTGGGTTGGGGTGGATTGGGATGAGTTGGGATGGATTGGGGGGGATTGGGGTGGATTGGGGTGGATTGGGATGGATTGGGGGGGATTGGGATGGATTGGGGTGGATTGGGGTGGATTGGGGTGGATTGGGATGGATTGGGGGGGATTGGGATGGACTGGGGTGGATTGGGGTGGATTCCCTCCTCCACCCCAACCAGAACAAGAATTCTCAGAATTATCCCTGGGCCTGGCTGGAAATCCCCTTGTGCAGCACAACCGGGACAAAATCCCGGGACAGCGGCGGGGGATGAGCTCAGGAACATTCCCAGCCCCAAAGCAGAGCCCAAAGCTGGGCCCTCAGCAATCCCAAAGCCGGGCCCTCAGCAATCCCAAAGCTGGGCCCTCAGCAATCCCAAAGCTGGGCCCTCGGCAATCCCAAAGCTGGGCCCTCAGCAATCCCAAAGCTGGGCCCTCGGCAATCCCAAAGCTGGGCCTCAGCAATCCCAAAGCTGAGCCCTCAGCAATCCCAAAGCTGAGCCCTCAACAATCCCAAAGCTGGGCCCTCAGCAATCCCAAAGCTGGCCCTCAGCAATCCCAAAGCCACATCCCAGTCCTGATGTCCCAAATCCCTGCTCTGACACCTGTGGGCAGGCTCAGGCTTTGGGATCAGGCTGTGAGATCAGACTTTAGGATCAGCCTTTGGACTCAGGCTTGGGCTCAGATTTTGGGGTCATCCTTTGGTCTCAGACTTTGGGATCACCCTTTGAGATCAGGCTTTGGGATCAGACTTTGGATCAACATTTGGGATCAGACTTTGGATCGGCTTTTGGGCTCAGCCTTTGGGATCAGACTTTGGGATCAGCCTTTGGACTCAGGTTTTGGGATCAGCCTTTGGGATCAGCTTTTGGGCTCAGCCTTTGGATCAGACTTTGGGATCAGCCTTTGGGTTCAGATTTTGGGATCACCTTTTGGGCTCAGCCTTTGGGATCAGCTTTTGGGATCAGCCTTTGGATCAGACTTTGGGCTCAGCCTTTGGGATCAGATTTTGGGATCAGCCTTTGGATCAGACTTTGGGCTCAGCCTTTGGGATCAGATTTTGGGATCATCATTTGGGCTCAGCCTTTGGGATCAGACTTTGGGCTCAGCCTTTGGGATCAGCTTTTGAGACCAGCTTTTGGGCTCAGCCTTTGGGATCAGCCTTTGGATCAGCCTTTGGGATCAGACTTTGGATCGGGTTTTGGGATCAGGTTTTGGGATCAGGCTTTGTGCAGCCCCACAGTCACTTTCTGCCCCCTTGGAAGGGAAATTCCCATCCCCGGAGTTTTGGGAAGCAAACCCCATCCTCCAAACCAGGAGAGCTGTGACAGCCCTGTGGGATGTCCCTTCCTCACCCCACATCCCCCGCCTGGATCTGTTGAAAATCCAGGTGGAAAAACCAAAACCAAGGTGGAATTTCTTCCCCTGCCAGCCCTGGGTGCCATCGGAGCCCCCCAGCCCTGCAGAGCCTTTGAAGGTTTTGTTTTGTTTCCTTTTCCAGCTTTTTCCTCACTCCTCCAATCCTCCCTCATGGCTCTGTGGGGGAAAAAGTCATTAAATACACACCTACTTCTTGCTTTTATCACTGATCTGATTATCTTGTAATTCCCTCCCCGAGCAGCAAACGAGTTCTATCCAATTTCAAGGGATTTGTAAATAATCTGGGAGTAGCAAAAAAATGGGAAAAAAAAAGGGGGGAAGGGGGAAAATCCTGTCTTTGTCGTTTCTGCTTTTCCTTTGTACTAAAATTTAAGGGATTTTATTCCATGTAGCCATGCAAATCCACTTAGGGCTGCGTCCAGGGAGGAAGGAGGGGTGGGAGGGGACAGGGAGGGACTCGCTGCCCACCTGAGCCACTCCCGGGCTGCCAAACCTGAATTTTCCCTGCCCAAATTCCCTGCAGGGAAACAAATCACCCGTGGTTCACCCCGCAAAGGACAAAAAGTGGATTATTGTGATTTTTTTTTTATTTTTTTTTTTTTTTTTTTTGTGGTTGGGCTTTGCTGGAGGAATTTTTAAACTTAAAACGTGGAATGTTCGCGGTGGGGATTTTCACAACAGCTCAGGTCCCACCGCGGGGAAATCCAGGTGGATTCGGGGAGGCATTTCAGGACCTGGCCTTCACCCCACGCTCCTCAGGAGCCCAAAGCTGCTCCGGGATCCTTTCCAGCTCCTCTCCGGGGCTCCCTTGCCCTGGGATGGGTTCCAGGTGACTCCGCAGTGAAGCAACCGCGGCTCCAGGGCGGCTGCGGGGGAGGCGGCGGCACCCGGGACGAGTTCGGACAGGATTGGGATGGGATGGGATGGGATCCATGGGATGGGATCCATGGGATGGGATGGGATGGGATGGGATGGGATCCATGGGGTGGGATGGGATGGGATGGGATCCATGGGATGGGGTGGGATTGGGATCCATGGGATGGGGTGGGATGGGATCCATAGGGTGGGATGGGATCCATGGGATACATGGGGTGGGATGGGATGGGATTGGATGGGATGGGATTGGATGGGATGGGATGGGATCCATGGGATGGGATCCATGGGATGGGATGGGATGGGATGGGATGGGATGGGATGGGATCCATGGGATCCATGGGATGGGATGGGATGGGATCCATGGGATCCATGAGGTGGGAGGGGATGGGATGGGATTGGATGGGGTGGGATCCATGGGGTGGGATAGGATCCATGGGATGGGGTGGGATGGGATGGGATCCATGGGATCCATGGGATCCATGGGATCCATGGGATGGGATGGGATGGGATGGGATGGGATGGGATGGGATGGGATGGGATGAGGTGGGATGGGATGGGATGGACGGGGCAGCTGGGCAGAGCGAGTTCCAGCCTGGGACGAGCTGGGCAAGTCAAGGTCCAGCCCAGGAACAGCCAGGCAGGGCAAAACCCAGCCCAGGAGCAGCCGGGGAGGGTGAGTTTCAGCCTGGGAAGAGCCAGGCAGGGCGAGTTCCAGCCAAGGAGGAGCTGGGGAAGGCGAGTTCCAGCCCAGGAACAGCGGGGCAGGGCAAGGTCCAGCCCAGGAGGAGCCAAGCAAGTCCTCAGGGACAGCCCAGGGACAACCCAGGGGCAGCCCAGGGACAGCCCAGGGACAGCCCAGGGACAACCTAGGGGCAGCCCGGGGACACCACGGGGCTCTTTCCCCCTGACCCCCCCACGGTGGTGGAATTGCTGAGCTCCCAGCCCGGAGGATTCCTGGGAGCTGCAGCCGCTGGCCCAGCTGGAGCAGATCCCTCCTGCTTGTGGTTTGCTATAGAAACACGGAGCTGGCTGAAAATGAATCATCACCGGATTCCTGGGCCTTTTCCCTCGTGGAATCCTGCTGAACCCTCTCTGTGCTCACGTGAATTCGCTTTCTCCTTCCTTTCCTTCTCCTTGTCCTCCTGTTTCTACTTGCCTTTCTCCCTCTTCCTCATCTTCTCTTCCTTCTTCTCCTCCTCCCTCTCCTTCTCCTCTTCTTTCTTCTCCTCCTTGTTCTCTTCCTTCCCCTCCTCCTCCTCCTCCTCCTCCCCCTCTCTCTTCTCCCTCTCTTCTCCTCCTCCTTCTTCTCCTCCTCCTCCTTCTTTCTTTCTTCTCCTCCTCGTTCTCCTTCTTTCTGCTTTTCCTCCTTCTCCTTCTCTCTTTCTCTCCTTTTGCCCTCTCCCTCTCCTCTTCTTCCTCCTCCTCATTCTCTTCCTCCTCCTCCTCCTCCTCCCTTTCTCTCTTCTCCCTCCCTTCTCCTCCTCCTTCTTTCTCCTTTTCCTCCTTCTAATTCTCTCTCGTCCTCCCCTTCTCCCCTCTCCCTCTCCTCTTCTTCCTCCTCCTCCTCCTCTTCCTTCCCCTCCTCCTCCTTCATCTCCTCCTCCTCCCCCTCTCTTCTCCTTCCCTTCTCCTCCTCCTCTTTCTCCTTTTCCTCCTTCTCCTTCTCTCTCTTCCTCTCCCTATTCCCTCTCCCTCTCCTCTTCTTCCTCCTCCTCCTCCTTCTCCTCCTCCTCGTTCTTTTCCTTCCCCTCCTCCTTCATCTCCTCCTCTCTCTTCTCCCTCCCTTCTCCTCCTCCTTCTCCTTGTTTCTTCTCCTCCTCTTCCTCCTCCTCCTCCTCCTTCTCTCTCCCCTCTCCTCTCCTCCCTCCTCCCTCACTTCGCAGCTCCCAGAGTATCGGATTCCATCCCCTGCTCTCGGGGCTGTGGGATCAGCTCAGCCCAGCAGAGACACCGAGGGAGCTGCCAGGAAACGGCGTCAGGAGCAGGCAGGGGGTGGATCTCGTCTGCCGAGCGGCAGCGCCATAAATCACCCAAACCCCATAAATCCCGCAAATCCCATCAATGGCAGCCCCGCTCTCCATTCCTGCTCCTGCCAAACCCCGGAGGGCAGGGCCGGGATTGGGGTCGCGCCTCCCGCGCGGTCCTGGGGAGCTGGGCCGGCTCCCACCGGGGAATGGAGCAAACCCCGGGGCTGAGATCCTCGGGATGTGCCAGAGGGTGGAGATCCATCTGTGGGACACCATTCCAACCCCGTGAGGCACCATCCCAAACCCCGTGGGACACCATCCCAAACCCGGGGAGGGCAGGGCCGGGATTGGGGTCGCGCCTCCCGCGCGGTCCTGGGGAGCTGGGCCGGCTCCCTCCGGGGAATGGAGCAAATCCCGGGGCTGAGATCCTCGGGATGTGCCAGAGGGTGGAGATCCATCTGTGGGACACCATTCCAACCCCGTGGGGCACCATTCCAACCCCGTGGGACACCATCCCAATCCAATGGGACATGACAATCCCAATCCCACACACACCATCCCAACCCCGTGGGGCACAATGATCCCAATCCCACGGGATACAATGATCCCAAGGCCATGGGACACAATGACTCCAACTCCATGAAACATGATCCCAATCCCATGGGGCACCATCCCAACCCCATGGGACACGATGATCCCAATCCCATGGGGCACAATGATCCCAATGGCATGGGACACCATCCCAACCCCATGGGACACAATGATTCCTGCCCCATGGGACACGATGATCCCAATCCCATGGGACACGATGATCCCAATCCCATGGCAGACCATTCCAACCCCGTGGGGCACAACGATCCCAATCCCACAAGACACAAAGATAACAACCCCATGGGGCACAGTGATCCCAAGGCCATGAGATACAACGATCTCAACCCCATGGGGCACCATCCCAACCCTGTGGGACATGATCCCAATCCCATGGGACATCCCATGGGACGATCCCAATTCCACAGACACCATCCCAACCCCACGGGGCACAGTGATCCCAATGCCATGGGACACCATCCCAACCCCGTGGGGCACAATGATCCCAATCCCACGGGATACAATGATCCCAAGGCCATGGGACACAATGACTCCAACTCCATGAAACATGATCTCAATCCCATGGGGCACCATCCCAACCCCATGGGACATGATGATCCCAATCCCATGGGACACCATCCCAACCCCATGGGACACAATGATCCCAATCCCATGGGGCACAATGATCCCAATGGCATGGGACACCATCCCAACCCCATGGGACACAATGATTCCTGCCCCATGGGACACGATGATCCCAATTCCATGGGACACGATGATCCCAATCCCATGGCAGACCATTCCAACCCCGTGGGGCACAACGATCCCAATCCCACAAGACACAAAGATCACAACCCCATGGGGCACAGTGATCCCAAGGCCATGAGATACAACGATCTCAACCCCATGGGGCACCATCCCAACCCTGTGGGACATGATCCCAATCCCATGGGACATGACGATCCCAATTCCACAGACACCATCCCAACCCCATGGGGCACAGTGATCCCAATGCCATGGGACATGATGATCCCAATGCCATGGGACACCATCCCAACCCTGTGGGACACAATGATCCCAATCCCACGGGATACAATGATCCCAAGGCCATGGGACACAATGACTCCAACCCCATGAAACATGATCTCAATCCCATGGGACACCATCCCAACCCCATGGGACATGATGATCCCAATCCCATGAGACACAACAATCCCAGTCCCATGGGACATGATGATCCCAATCCCATAGACACCATCCCAATCCCATGGGACATGGTGATCCCAATCCCATGGGACACCATCCCAACCCCATGGGACATGATGATCCCAATCCCATGGGACACCATCCCAACCCCATGGGACAAAATGATCCAAATCCCATGGGGCACAATGATTCCTGCCCTATGGGACACGATGATCCCAATTCCATGGGCCATGATGATCCCAATCCCACAGGACACCATCCCAATCCCATGGGCACCCAGCAGCCCAGTGTGAGACTGAGCAGGGATCCTGGGCTGGAATGGGGATCCTGGGCTGGAATTGGGGATCCTGGGCTGGAATTGGGGATCCTGGGCTGGAATGGGGATCCTGGGTTGGAACTGGGGATCCTGGGCTGGAATTGGGGATCTCGGGCTGGAATTGGAGATCCTGGGCTGGAACTGGGGATCCTGGGCTGGAATGGGGGATCCTGGGCTGGAATTGGGGATCCTGGGCTGGAATTGGAGATCCTGGGCTGGAACGGGGGATACTGGGCTGGAATGGGGGATCCTGTCCTGACTCGGGGGATCCTCCCTCCCCTCATACCAGACCGGGCCACTCCGTGCCCGGGACAAGCCCAGATGTGGCCGAGACAAGCCCAGATGTGGCTCCAGCTGCCCGGGGGATTCCTGAGCGCTGCGTCAGCGCCCCGGCCCTGCACGGGGCAGGCGGAAAACTCCGGGCAGGAAAACTCCGGGCAGGAAAATGCAGGCAGGGAGCGGCTCCCCAGGTGAGGAGGAGGAGGCAAACCCACCCCAGGGGCCGGTGGGCAGGGACGGAAGGGCCGTGGCAATGTCGCTGCTCCTCCAGAACTGTTCCAGGCTGCCTGCGAGCAACGGGAAGGACACGGAGCTGGAAAATCAGGAGCAGGACGAACCTCACCTGAGGCCATGCACAACCTGGAATTGGGGATCCTGGGCTTGGTTACCTGCTCGGGCTATGGAAATGGGGGCCCACCTGAGTGGATTTAGCAGAGACCTTCGGGGATTCCTTTAGAGCGTCCCTCGCACTCCGGCGAGCCCAGGAGGGCTCAGGAGGGCTCAGGTCGCCCCCGGCCCAGCAGTTCCAGCCCCCCGAGCGGGTTGAGGGTGGACAGAGGCGCGGGGATCGCGTCCCTGCTGGTGCCACCAGGCTGTGGCATGAGCGGGGCACAACCCAGGCCGGGATTTTGGAGCTCAAAGTCCTCGCTGCGAATGCAGCAGAACAGGAACTTCAGCCCGGACCTTTCCCGGCCGGGCGGGCTCCCGGCTGCTCCCCCGCGCCCTCGGCTCCGATCCCGCAGCGCTTCCCGAGGCGCCGGACCCAACCCCAGCTCCGGCGAGCCCGGATCCACCCGCGGGCCCTCCTCGCTCAGCATCCGAGCAGAAAACTCGCATTTTCGGTTGGGCAGCCGCTCCTGCCCCAGCCCAGGGCCCGGGGAGCGGAGGAGGGGCCGGGGGCCGGCGCACAAAGGCGGGGGCTGCGCTGGGGCGGGCCCGGTGCGCGGGAGCGGGGTCCAGGCTCCTCCTCCGCCGCCGCCTCGCCGGGGATGCTGCGGCCGGGCCGGCTCCGGGAGCCCCGCGGAGCCCCGCGCCGCGCCGAGGAGCCAGCGGCCACCCGAGGTGGGCACGGGGGGCACCGGGGGGGCTCCGGGCAGGGCCGCGGAGGGGACGCGCGGGGGAAGCGCTGGCGGCACCGGGGGACGCTGGCGGGACACGGAGGGGACACCGAGGGGCTGAGGTGCGCGCTCGGGGCTCCCCGCAGTGCGATGGTGTTGGGGTGTCCCCCCCGCCGGGCACCCCCGCCACCCGGTCCGGCTCCTCGGGGATCGGGGACAGGGCTCGGGCTCGGTCACAAAGAGCCGGGACGGCCCCAGAGAGCGGCTGGACTCGCCCCCGTTGCCGGCTCCCATCCCGCGCCTCCCCCGCGGCTCAGCTCTGGCTCTTTTCCCTTCCCTCTGAAGTCTGGCAAACTTCTTTTCACACGGCGGCGAGAAAATTCTGCCTGTTCAGCAGCAGCAGCTCGGTGCGGGCTGCCTCAGCTTACAGAGCCCCGGAGCGCCCGGCAAGGAGGGGAAGGAAGGCAAGGAGCGGGTGGATGCCTTTGGTTTGTTGTCATCAGCTCGGAGCCATCCCGGCGAAGGGGCTGCCTGCTCCACGATTCCTCCTGCAGGAATTTTTCGCCGCTCGGAGCTGCGCGGGGGCAGCGCCGGGTGCGTGGGAGGGGAGGAAGGAGCGCGGGGGCCCCTGCGGGAAACGCCGACCGCACCTGGATGGATGCGGCAGCACCGGCCGCGCCAGGGCCTTTCCCGGGGCTGCCCCCGCTCCCGGCCGGGCTCTGCAGCCCGGGGAACGCGGGGGAGGCCGGGCAGAGGCGCCCCGAGGCCGCGCGGCTCCTCCTGGAAAGCCGGGAGTGAATCTCGCCTGGGAAAGCGGCGCTGGAGCGCTGCCACGGCCGGGCTGTCACCGCTCACACGGCGACACCGAGCGCTGGGGACACATCCAGGTGCTCCCTGGGGGCACCGAGAGCGGGGACAGGTCCTGGCAGGCGGCATTCCCGTCCTGGCAGGCGACATTCCCGTCCTGGCAGGCGACATTCCCATCCTGGCACGCGGCATTCCTGTCCCTGCTGAGCCACCCGAGCCGTGTCACTGTGTCACTGTCCCGCGATGTCACCCTGTGACATCTCCCGAGGGACCTGGAGTCCCCCCTCGGTGTGGCAGGAGGGTCCCACCCCCATGAGAGGGCCCGGGGATCCTGTGGGACCCCCCCAGTGCTGATCCCCCCCATCCCCAGGGATGTGTCCCCATCCCTGGGTCCCGCTGCAGGGGTGGCACGGCTGCATCCCAGCTGTGCACCCCGGGGAGCTGGGCTTGCTCTCCTGCTGTCCCCTCCTGCCACCACCCTGCCGTGGCACCAGCAGGGCCCGAGGGGTCTCTGTGTGTGTCCTGTGACCTTCTCCTCCCCCGTGGGCCTCGGGCAGCCAGGAGGGACCAGGGTGGGCCCCATTTTTGGGAGCATTGCCCCATTTTTGGGAGCATTGCCCCATTTTTGGGAGCAGGGCTCCATTTTTGGGAGCATTGCCCCGTTTTTGGGAGCAGGGCCCTGTTTTTGGGAGCAGGCCCGTGGGTTTCCACAGGAGCCCCCATGGCTGCCCAAACCCTCCCCAGAGCTCCTCTTCCACGAGCAGGGATATAAAATCCTCCTCCATCATCAACCATCGAGCAGCAAAACTGATTTACCTTCCCTGGGAAGCTCTGCCAGGGATTCCAGCCCAGCCTCCCACTCCAGTCCTGGCCAGTGTCACCCTCTGTCCTTTCCCTGTGTCCAGCTCACCTCTGTCCCCAGCCAGGCCCTTCCTGTGTCACACTCTGCCCCCTGTGTCCCCAGCCAGGCTTTTCCAGTGTCACCTTCTGTCCCTTCCCTGTGTCCAGCTCACCTCTGTGCACCCAGCCAGGCCCTTCCAGTGTCACACTCTGTCCCCCTCTGTGTGTCCCTGTGTCGCACTCTGCCCCCTGTGTCCCCAGCTAGGCCCTGCCAGTGTCACCCTCTGTCCCTTCTGTGTGCCCAGCTCACCTCTGTGTCCCCATCCAGGCTTTTCCAATGTCACCTTCTGTCCCCTGTGTCCCCAGCCAGGCTTTTCAAGTGTCACACTCTGCCCCCTGTGTGTGTCCCTGTGTCCCCAGCCAAGTCCTTCCAGTGTCACCCTCTGTCCCTTCTGTGTGTCCAGCTCACCTCTGTGTCCCCAACCAGGCCATTCCAGTGTCACACTGTCCCCCTGTGTGTGTCCCTGTGTCCCCAGCCAGGCCCTTCCAGTGCTACACTGTCCCTTCCATGTGTCCCTGTGTCCCCAGCCAGGCTTTTCCAATGTCACATTCTGTCCTTTCCTTGTGTCCAGCTCACCTCTGTGTCCCTAACCAGGCCCTCCCAGTGTCACTCTGTCCCCTGTGTATGTCCAGATCACCTCTGTGTCCCCAGCCAGGCTTTTCCAGTGTCATTCTGTCCCCTGTGTGTGTCCCTGTGTCCCCAGCCAGGCTTTTCCAGTGTCACTCTGTCCCCTGTGTCCCCAGCCAGGTTTTCCAGTGTCACTCTGTCCCCTGTGTCCCCAGCCAGGTTTTCCAGTGTCACCCTCTGTCCCCTGTGTCCCCAGCCAGGTTTTCCCGTGCCACCCTCTGTCCCCTGTGTCCAGCTCACCCCCCGCGCCCCCATCCAGCAATTCCCGTTGGGGGGGGGGCTGCCGAGCCGCTCCTCTCGGGCCATTAATTAATTACCAGCCCCATTAATGAGCGGCACAAAGAGCTGCGAGTGCGAAACGCTCTCCATCAGCGCTGGGGGCAATTCATGGCAGCTGCAAAAGCGCGTTTGGCACAATCGCGGCTCGGGGGATGCTCCGGGAGCCCCCCAGGCACGGCGGGGCCGGGAAGGGGAACGGGGCCGCTCCCGAGGGCGGGAGGAGAAAGCAGGAGAGGTTCAAACAGCAAAATGAGAGATGTGGAGGAGCCCAGAGACCCCGCAGAGCCCCCCGGATGTGGGGGATGCGGTGCCTGCCCGGGTGTGCGGGGCAGGAGGGGCAGCGGGGATGCTCGGAGATGGTGATCACAGGGTGTGAGGATGAGGGAAGAGACGAGGATCTGACTCCATGTTACAGAAGGCTGATTTATTGTTTTATGATGTGTATTACGTTGAAACTATGCTAAAAGAATAGAAGAAAAGGTTTCATCAGAAGGCTGGCTAAGAATAGAATAGAAAAAGAAAGAATGGTAACAAAGGTTTGTGTCTCGGGCAGAGTCCAAGTCGTCTGACTGTGATTTGCCATTAATTAGAAACAACCACATGAGCCCAATCCCAGATGCACCTGTTGCATTCCACAGCAGCAGATAACCATTGTTTGCATTTTGTTCCTGAGGCCTCTCAGCTTCTCAGGAGGAAAAATCCTAAGGAAAGGATTTTCCATAAAAAGATGTCTGTGACACTGCTCAGCTGTGGAGGGAACAGAGATCTGTCCCAGGGGTCTGTCCTGGGGATCTGTCCCAGGGGTCTGTCCTGGGGATCTGTCCCAGGGGTCTGTCCCTGTCCCAGGGGTCTGTGCCATCTCCTCCTGCACCCTCGCTCTCTCCTCAGCCCCAAATCCCTTTTCCCTCCCTCGGCAAGGCTCAGTGTGCAGTGGGCAGGTCCAGTCACGCTCAGGTGAGGCTCAGGTGAGGCATCCCCGGCATGCAGAGAGGGGCAGCACAGAGCAGCAGGGCCAGGAATCCGATCCTTGGGAGCATCCCAGAAACCCCTGAGAGCCCGAGCCGAGCTCCAGGGGCCCTTCCTGGGACAGAAGCCCAATTCCCCAAACCAGCCCAATTCCCCAAACCAGCCCAATTCCCCAAACCAGCCCAATTCCAGCCCCTTGTCCCCCATTCCTTGGATGGAGAAAAATATCCCAAAATCAGCCCAATTCCAGCCCAACTCCAGCCCCTTGTCCCCCATTCCTTGGCTGTAGGAAAAGTCCCCAATTCCAGCTCCTGTCCCCCATTTCTTGGATGGAGAAAAAAGTCCCAAACCAGCCCAATTCCAGCTCTTGTTCCCCCATTCCTTGGCTGGAATAAAAAGCTTCAAACCAGCCCAATTCCAGCCCAATTCCAGCCCCTTGTCCCCCATTCCTTGGCTGGAATAAAAATCCCCAAACCAGCCCAATTCCAGCTCTTGTCCCCCATTCCCTGGCTGTAGGAAAAAGCTTAGAGTCACCCAGGACCAGGAATCCGATCCTTGGGATCATCCCAGAAATCCCTGGGAGCCCGAGCCGAGCTCCAGGGACCCTTCCTGGGACACAGAGTCACACAGGACCAGAGATCCGATCCTTGGGATCATCCCAGAAATCCCTGGGAGCCTGAGCTGAGCTCCAGGGGCCCTTCCTGGGACACAGAGTCACCGAGGACCAGAGATCAATCCTTTTGATCATCCCAGAAATCCCCAGGAGCCCTTTTTGGGACACAGAGTCACCCAGGACCAGGGATCTGATCCTTGGGGTCATCCCAGAAATCCCTGGGAGCCCTTTTCAGGACACAGAGTCACCTGGGATCAAGAATTCGATCCTTTTGATCATCCCAGGAATCCCCAAGAGCCCTTTTCAGGACACAGAGTCACCCAGGACCAGGGATCCGATCCTTTTGAGCATCCCAAAAATCCCTGAGAGCCCGAGCTGAGCTCCAGGGGCCCTTCCAGGAATCCCTGGAAGCCCTTTTCGGGACACAGAGTCACCCAGGACCTGTGACTTTTGAGGGATCCAATCCTTGGGATCATCCCAGGAATCCCCGGGAGCCCTTTTTGGGACACAGAGTCACCCAGGACCTGTGACTTTTGAGGGATCCAATCCTTGGGATCATCCCAGGAATCCCTGGGAGCCCTTTTGGGGACACAGAGTCACCCAGGACCAGGGATTTGATCCTTTTGATCATCCCAGGAATCCCCGGGAGCCCTTTTGGGGACACAGAGCCACCCCGGGCCGCCGGCAGAGCTCGGTGCTGCGTGGCCAAGTGTGAATCCGTAGTAGCACCGCGGCTATTCCTGGAGCTGCTGCTGCTGCTGCTAAAACTGTTCCTAAAGCTGCTCCCAAAGCTGCTCCTGGAGCAGCCCAGCCTGGCTGTGGCCCCGTGGCAGCTCCGCCCTGCAGCGCTCAGCCCCGACGGGGAATTTGGAGGGGATTTTTCCTGTCCCCCCTGAGCCCTGCCTGGTGTATTTATCAATCCCCTCTCTCCTGGGAGGCCCCAAATCCTCCCCGTGCCTGATTTATTCGCTGTTCCTCGCTGGCCAGCTGCCCTTTGGGGGGGATTTTTTTTCCAGGAGCAGCAGCAGCAGCAGCAGCCCCAGGCAGGGTTTCCATTCGGGATTAGTTAAAAATAGCCGGGAATGCACAAAGATCGGGCACGTGGGGCTTTCCCTGCTGCCTGCCCTGGTTTTGTGCTGCTCCCCTGGCTGGGAGAAGCCTCTGTGAACACCAAGGAATTCCTGGTTTTTGGTGGGAAGAGCAAAATCCTTCATGAGCAGGGCTGGGGTTCCTGCAGCAGCAAATGTGACATCCCTGCAGCATTCCCAGCCAGCCCTTCCTCCTCTTCCTCACAGCCAGGGCTGAAATATTCCCATTTATCCCCTCAGCAAAAAGGCAGCTCCTGCCTGAAGGGAATTTTTATCATTTTTATCATTTTTTATCATTTTATCATTTTTTATCATTTTATCATTTTTTATCATTTTACCATTTTAATCATTTTGGGAGGATCCTCCCAGGCCTGGGAGAGGGAGAGGATGGAGCTGGGAGATGCTGGGGAAGCAAAACATCCCAAAAATCCCTGCTGCCATCCCAGGGTGTCCCCCTCGAGTTCTCCCAATTCCAGCCTTTGTCCCCCATTCCTTGGCTGGAATAAAAATCCCAATTCCAGCCCAATTCCAGCCCAATTCCAGCCCAATTCCAGCTCTTGTCCCCCATTCCTTGGCTGTAGGAAAAATCCCAAAACCAGCCCAATTCCAGCTCTTGTCCCCCATTTCTTGGCTGCAGGAAAAATCCCCAAACCAACCCAATTCCAGCCCAGTTCCAGCTCTTGTTCCCCATTCCTTGGATGGAGAAAAAAAATCCCCAAACCAGCCCAATTCCAGGCCAATTCCTGCTCTTGTCCCATATTCTTGGCTGTAGGAAAAAAACCCAAAACCAGCCCAATTCCAGCCCTTGTCTCCCATTCCTTGATGTAGGAAAAATTCCCAAACCAGCCCAATTCCAGCCCAATTCCAGAACTTGTCCCCCATTCTTTGGCTGGAATAAAAATCCCCAAACCAGCCCAATCCCAGCCCAATTCCAGCCCAATTCCAGCCCAATTCCAGCCCTTGTCCCCCATTCCTTGATGTAGGAAAAATCCCCAAACCAGCCCGATTCCAGCCCCTTGACTTTGGCTGTAGGAAAAATCTACAAACCAGCCCAATTCCTCAAACCAACCCAATTCCATCCCAATTCCAACCCTTGTCCCCCATTCCTTGACTGCAGGAAAAATCCCCAAACCAGCCCAATTCCAGCCCAGTTCCAGATCTTGTCCCCCATTCTTGGCTGTAGGAAAAATCCCAAACCAGCCCAATTCCAGCCCTTGTCCCCCCATTCCTTGATGTAGGAAAAATCCCCAAACCAGCCCAATTCCAGCCCAATTCCAGCCCAATTCCAGCCCAGTTCCAGCCCAATTGCAGCCCAATTCCAGCCCAATTCCAGCCCAGTTCCAGCCCAATTCCAGCCCAATTCCAGCCCAATTCCAGCCCAGTTCCAGCTCTTGTCCCCCCACTCCTTGGCTGGAATAAAAATCCCAATTCCAGCCCAAATCCAGCCCCTTGTCCTCCCTTCCTTGGCTGTAGGAAAAATCCCCAAACCAACCCAATTCCCCCTGGGTGCAGGGCTGTGCTTTTGGCCCCTTGCCCAATCCAAAATCAGAGATTCCAGCCCAGGATCCAGGAACATTTGGATTTTTTAACTCCCCCCTTTTTCTCCTCCCGATTTTCAGCACAATCCAGCGACATCTCCCAGAGCCACTTAGGGAAGAGCTCCTTTAAAGGTTAATTAAATATTCCCTGCAACTTTGCTGCACATTTCCCTGTTGGGAGAGCTGCTCTATTTGGCAGCCAGGCATTAAAGGGGTGGAATTCACCACGGGCCAAGTCTGCAAAAGGAAAATAGGAAGCGAGAACTGAATTTGCCATTTTTTAATTTTTTTGGTTTTTGTTTTTTGGGGTTTTTTTTTTGGTTTGTTGTTTTTTTTTTTTTCCCTTCTGCTGCTGCACTGGAGCTTTTGGGATGGGATGTGACACTCTGGGAAGCAGGAGAGGATTTGGGATGAGGAGACAGCAGCAGCAGATGCTCCTCACAGCGAGGATTGAGCTTGGCTCCTCACCAAGGAGCAGGAGCTGAGCTCTGAGCGCCAGGCAGGGACAAAAATCCCCAAATTTAGACAAAACTGGGTGGAACTGGTGCCACAGACAGGGAAGGGCAGCACAGGAGGAACCACAGCAAAGCCCAGCCTGGGCCTGGCGCTGGGTTGGGTTTGAGGAGGATCTTTAGGCCCTGTCTGGGAGAGGTTTTCCCTCTGGCTGGGGCAGGGATTTGGGGTTTTCAGCTGCTGCCAGGGCCAGTGACTCTCCCTGGCAGCAGCTGAGAACCCCAATTTTCAGCTGGGGCAGTGTCCAGCCCTTGGCTGTAGGAAAAAAACCCAAACCAGCCCAATTCCAGCCCAATTCCAGCTCTTGTCCTTCTTTCCTTGGCGGCAGGAAAAATCCCCAAACCAGCCCAATTCCAGCTCAATTTCAGCTCAATTTCAGCTCTTGTCCTTCATTCCTTGGCTGTAGGAAAAAAAACCCAAACCAGCCCAATTCCAGCCCAATTCCAGCTCTTGTCCCCCCTTTCTTGGCTGGAAGAAAAAACCCCAAACCAGCCCCATTCCAGCTCTTGTCCCCCATTCCTGGCTGGAATAAAAATCCCCAAAACCAACCCAATTCCAGCTCTTGTCCTTCATTCCTTGGCTGTTGGAAAAATCCCCAAACCAGCCCAATTCCAGCCCAATTCCAGCTTTAGTTCCCCTGTTCCTGGCTGTTGGAAAAAGCCCCAAACCAGCCCAATTCCAGCTTTGTCCCTCCTTCCTTGGCTGGATGAAAAAGCCCCAATTCCAGCCAAATTCCAGCTCTTGTCCCCCATTCCTGGCTGTTGGAAAAATCCCCAAACCAGCCCAATTCCAGCCCAATTCCAGCTCTTGTCCTCCCTTCCTTGGGTGTAGGAAAAAGCCCCAAACCAGCCCAATTTCAGCCCAGTTCCAGCTCCTTGTTCCCCCTTCCTTGGCTGGATGAAAAAGCCCAAATTCCAGCCTAATTCCAGCTCTTGTTCCCCATTCCTGGCTGTAGGAAAATGCCCCAAACCACCCAATTCCAGCCCCGTCCCCCACTCCCCAGAGCACAGGGAGGAGGGGGACAGCAGAGGGTGGCCCTGTGCCCCTTATGGTGCCCCACCTGAGCCCAAATTTTCTTTCTGGTTCCCACAGAGACCAGGAGATGCCGAAGTGGCCCTAAAAGGGGATGAAGGAGCAGAGAGGGCAGCCAGGGCGGGCTGGGCTGGCTGCTGTGGCCACCAGGAGCAGGGTGGCAGTGCCAGGGAGGGCAATGCCAGCGAGGCAATGCCAGCCCTGCTGCTCCTGGCTGCTCTGCACAGAGGGGGAGAGACAATGAAAAGGCACGGGGATTGCAAACAAACAAAAAAAATCCCCCAAACCAGCCCAATTCTGGCCCTTTTCCCCCATTCCTTGACTGGAGGAAAAATCCCCAAACCAGCCCAATTCCAGCCCAATTCCAGCTCTTGTCCCCCATTCCTTGGATGGAGAAAAAATCCCAATTCCAGCTCCTTGTCCCCCATTCCTTTTCTGTAGGAAAAAGCCCCAAACCAGCCCAATTCCAGCCCATTCCTGGCTGTCCCCAGGGCACAGGGAGGAGGGGACAGCAGAGGGTGGCCCTGTGCCCCTCACCTGAGCCCAGCAACCCCAAATTTGCTTTCTGGTCCCCACAGAGACCAGAGGTGCCCGAGGTGGCCCTAAAAGAGCAGAGAGGGCAGCCAGGGCGGGCTGGGCTGGCTGCTGTGGCCCCCAGGAGCAGGGTGGGCAGTGCCAGGGAGGGCAATGCCAGCGAGGCAATGCCAGCCCTGCTGCTCTGCAGAGAGGGGGAGAGACAATGAAAGGCGCGGGGATTGCAAACAAACAAAAAAAATCCCCAAACCAGCCCAATTCCAGCTCCCGTTCCCCCATTCCTTTCCTGTAGGAAAAATCCCCAAACCAGCCCAATTCCAGCTCTTGTCCCCCCCTTCCTTGGGTGTAGGAAAAAGCCCCAAACCAGCCCAATTCCAGCCCATTCCTGCCTGTCCCCAGGGCACAGGGAGGAGAGGATAGCAGAGGATGCCCCTCATGGTGCCCCACCTGAGCCCAGCAACCCCAAATTTGCTTTCTGGTCCCCAGAGACGCCGGTAAGTGCCCGAAGTGGCCCTGAGAGGGGGAGAAGGAGCAGAGAGGGCAGCCAGGGCGGGCTGGGCTGGCTGCTGTGGCCACCAGGAGCAGGGTGGCAGTGCCAGGGAGGGGCAGTGCCAGCGAGGCAATGCCAGCCCTGCTGCTCTGCAGAGAGGGGGGGGAGACAATGAAAGGCGCGGGGGATTGCAAACACAGCCCGGTCCTCCATGGCAGCCCCAGCACCGCTGCTAAATTTTGCCTGTACATGGAGAGGATGCTGCTGCTCCCCCTCCTGTGCCCGGGGGAGTTGTGCAGCACAAAAGAGCCTCGGCCCAGGTGTTTCCTGCAGGTTTTTGGGGGTTTTTGGAAGGAGCCCTCGGTGCCAGCACCTTGAGGGAAATGGGTTTGGTGCCCATCACCGTATTTATCCATAATTCAGGGGTGAAGCCACGTGAGGAGTGACAAGCTGAGAGGAGAAGTATTTATTTCGGGCTCATGCCGAGTTACACCACGTCCCTGCTATTTTTTAGCAGGGCAGACAAAGCTCTCACAGCAGGCAGAGCCGGGGGGAGGCTGCGGGACCCCCAGCCTGGGCAGGAATTCAGGGATTCATCCCCGAATCCTCCTGGAGCAAAGCAGCCCCTGGAGCCGGGGATTTCAGCTCCTGGAGCCGGGAATTTCAGCTCCTGGAGCCGGGAATTTCAGGTTCCTGGAAGGAGGAATTTCGGTTCCTGGAGGGAGGAATTTCAGCTCCTGAAACCGGGAATTTCAGCTCCTGGACCAGGGAATTTCAGCTCCTTGGAGTTGGGAATTTCAGCTCCTGGAGTTGGGAATTTCAGGCCCATGGAGCCGGGAATTTCAGCTCCCTTGTGCCAGGAATTTCAGCTCCTGGAGTCAGGAATTTCAGCTCCTGGAGTTGGGAATTGCAGCCTCGGGAGCTGGGAATTTCAGCTCCCTAGAACCAGGAATTTCAGCTCCTGGAGCCGGGAATTTCAGCTCCCTTGTGCCAGAAATTTCAGGCCCCTGGAGCCGGGAATTTCAGCTCCCTTGTGCCAGAAATTTCAGGCCCCTGGAGCCGGGAATTTCAGCTCCTGGAGCCGGGAATTTCAGTTCCTGGAGCCGGGAATTTCAGCTCCCTGGAGCCGGGAATTTCAGCTCCTTGGACCGGGAATTTCAGCTCCCTGGAGCCAAGAATTTCAGCTCCTGAAGCCGGGAATTTCAGCTCCTGAAGCCGGGAATTTCAGCTCCCTTGATCAGGAATTTCAGCTCCCTGGAGCCAGGAATTTCAGCTCCCTGGAGCCAGGAATTTCAGCTCCCTGGAGCCGGGAATTTCAGGCCCTTGGAGCCGGGAATTAGGAATTTCAGCTCCCTGGAGCCGGGAATTTCAGGTCCATGGAGCCGGGAATTTCAGCTCCTGGAGCCAGGAATTTCAGCTCCTGGAGCCGGGAATCTCAGCTCCCTCCGCGGCAGATTGTGCGGGGCAGGGTCGGGAAGAGAAGTGTGAGAAGGGGCCTGGCGGCTGCAGGCTCAGTTATCACCACCCCGGCACCACCTGCCAGCCACAGACGGCTCCCAAAATATCCCAAATTATCCCAAAATATCCCAAATTATCCCCAAATTATCCCGGCCAGTGCAGGAGGGGCCGCTCCCTCACCTGCAGGGATGGCACCTCCAGCGAGGTGTCCCCTACAGCATCCCCGGGACGTCAAATTGTCCCCAAATTGTCCCCAAATTTGGAGCCTGGCGCGGGATGGGGGTGACTCCCCCAGGTGCCACTGTCACCCCTCAGGTGTCCCCAACCCAAAGCGGGCAGCGGGCGTTGCTGCCTTGCCAATTAGCAGGGCTCTAATTGCCGTCTCAGTCGCTCATTAGCGCGAAAAGCCAGATGCTGGGAGGAATTAGAGGAGCTGAAAGGATCTTTCTCTCCGCCCCAGGAACATTTAACGGCGTCTCACACGCGTTCCCTTTGTAGCCGAGCATGACTGATGTGGCTCGTGTGGGTGCTCGGTGAATCACCGAGCTCCCAAAGCCCTGCGGGGACAGAACCGGGGGGCTCCGGGTGGCACCGGGGGGCTCTGGCACGTGCTGGAGCCGGGGCTGGCAGCTGAGGGGGAATTGGAGTGGATTTAACCCAAAAATGAGGGAGGAAAAGTTCGGGTTCTGCTCTCACCAGGCAGGGCTGGGGGCTGCTCGCACAAGTGTTGGGAGGATGGGAAGGACAAAAGGTTTGGAGAGCAAAAGGTGCGGGGTTTAGGGGGCAAAAAGGGCAGGGTTTGGAGAGGAAAAATAGCAGGGTTTGGAGAGTCAACCCAGCAGGGTTTGGGGAGCAAAATGAGCAGGGTTTGAAGGTCTTAAAGAGCATGGTTTAGAGAATAAAAAGGGCAGGGTTTGGAGAGGAAAAATAGCGGGGTTTGGAGACCCAAAAGCAGAATTTGGAGGGCAAAAAGAGCAGGGTTTTAGGGGGCAAAAAGGGCAGGGTTTGGAGAGGAAAAATAGCAGGGTTTGGAGACCCAAAAGCAGAATTTGGAGGGCAAAAAGAGCAGGGTTTAGGGGGCAAAAAGGGCAGGGTTTGGAGAGGAAAAATAGCAGGGTTTGGAGACCCAAAAGCAGAATTTGGAGGGCAAAAAGAGCAGGGTTTAGGGGGCAAAAAGGGCAGGATTTGGAGAGGAAAAATAGCAGGGTTTGGAGGGCAAAAGGTGCAGGGTTTAGGGGGCAAAAAGGGCAGGGTTTGGAGAGGAAAAATAGCAGAATTTGGAGGGCAAAAGGAGCAGAGTTTAGGGGGCAAAAAGGGGCATGACTGATGTGGCTCGTGTGGGTGCTCGGTGAATCACAGATTCCCAAAGTGACTTTTGGGGACAGGCAGGGCTGGCAGGAGGGAGGGGGTGAAGATGCTCAGTCCCTCATCATCAGCGTCTGGTGCCATCCCAATTAATTCTGGGGTCACAGCATGTCCTGAACTGGGAGGGACCCACAGGGATCAGAGTCCCAGGTCTGTGCAGGGCCAACAATCCCATCCCTGGAGCTCTGGCACCCTTTTGGGGCAGAACCTTTTCCAGCCCCATTCCCCAGCCCGGCTTTCCCAGGGGCTGTGACCCTGCAGGATCCCAGGGGGTTCCATCCCAGGGGGTTCCATCCCAGGGGGTTCCATCCCAGGGGTTCCATCCCAGGGGTTCCATCCCATGGAATTCTGGCACTGCCTGGAGCCTCTCAGGGTTTGTGTCACCCCCACATCCCTCGGGGGCTGCGGGGGTGGAGAGCAGAGGGACAGATCCCCCCTCTAGGCCGGGGATTTGCTGGGCACAAGGCTTAAGTCCAGCAATGTTTGGACTTTCGGCCTTGAATGTAGCTGAGGATTTTGTGCTGTACCAGCGTAAGGAAGGCCACGGTGATAAAGATTGGAAGGGCATAGGAGAGGGCTGTGATGAGGTTGATTAAGAGAGGTTAATTAGTCCTGGGAGATTGACGGGATCAACGGGAGAAATTGCTCATCCGATGATGATCGACAAGTCTCAGATTTATTGATTAACAGGCACACTTTGATAATCACAGTAATAAGGCTCATCCATATTGCAAAAGTAGAGCTCACTATTGGTCAGCTATAAAAAGTCAGTCCCACCTTTCTCAGGATGTTTGTGGCTTCTTTTTACCTCCTGTTATCACAGATTTTCTTGAACAGCTTCTTGCTCAAGGAAACTGTGTCCTTGAATGAGGCAGCTGTTGCTTTCTCAGATGTATTTTCTCACGTCTCTTTTCCCATCAACCATGTCTCAATAAAAAACTGTCCACAGGAGATGGTTTGGGTTAAGCTAGGGAGTGGATTTGAACCTCTGAATTAAAGGACTCAAACCTTTTGCAGAGAGCAGTGAGGAGCCGCGGGAAGCCGGGGGACGCTGCTGACGCCGATTTTCACTGATGGTGTTGAGCAATCGCAGGGCCGGGAGCCTCTCCCGCTGTCCCGGGCAGGGTGGGGTGGCAGCCCAGGAGCTGGGCCCGGCTGTGAATCACCGGGAACCGCAGGAATCCCCCTGCTCTGCCCCGAACGCGGCTCGGGGCTGCTCCCACCCGGGCTGGTCCCACCCTGCTCGGCCGCTTTGGGCACATCCCGGGCGGGACCCGCGGCCCGGCCCCTCCCTGGGTGTCCGCGACTCCTGCAGAGCCCTTCCCAAAACTGCTCGGCCGTGATTTTTGGCTTTCTAAGTGCCCTTGACCTGAGCCACCCTCCCGCAGGAACTGGTGTGATGTAGATTGCCTTTATTTTTTTTTTGCCTTTTTCCCTCCCCCCTCTTTTTTCCCCTTTCTTTCCCCCTTTTCCCTGTTTTTCCCCTTTTTTTCCTTCCCTCCTTTTTTCCCCCCGTTTTCCCCCCTTTTTTTTGTCCTTTTTTTTTCTTCCTCCCCTTTTTTTCCTTTTCCCCCCGTTTTTCCTCCTTTCCCCCCCTTTTTTCCTTCTGCCCTCTTTCATTTTTCCCTTTTCCCCCGTTTTTCCCCATTTCCCCCCTTTCTTCCCCTTTTTTTCCTTCTCCCCCCTTTTCCCCCTTTTTTCTTCCTTTTTCCCCCCTTTTTTTCTCTTCTCCCCGTTTTTCCCAGTTTTCCCCCCTTTTTCTTCCTCCTTGTTTTTTTCCTTTCCCCCTCCTTTTTTTGCCTTTTTCTCCCTTTTTTTCCCCTTTATTCCATTTATTTTGCTCTTGAGCAATCTCACCCCCACCCGCAGCCCTGCAAGCGGGGGTGCCCAGCTGCCAGGGGGGGACAGCGGCGGTGCCACCCCTGGCACGGAGCCCACCCAGCCCCTGGCACCGGCTCCCCTTTAACGAGCGGCGGCCGCGAATTCTCCCGGTGCCCATTGCCAGGACACCGAGCGTGTGATGGACTCCGGGGCCACTCGAGTGCCTGGAACGTGTCACCGAGCCGGGTTTATTCTTCTCCACGAGTGTCCCCCGCCTCTCTCCTCCTCGCTGATGGCAAATCGGGGCGGAACGCGCGGAGAGCGCTTTGTGCCGGCCCGCGGTCACAGCCAGCGCGGTGGATGTCGCTGAATGAGCGGGGACAATGGGTGGCAGTGAATGAAATCCTTGTTGTGGGGCCCCCAGGCACAAAGGAGCACCGCGAGGCCGGCGCCTGCCCGGGCAGGGGATGAATTCAGCCCCGGCAGAGCCGGGAGGAGCTCGGGCACGGGCACGGGGCTCGGCAAGCGCTGGGTGCTGCTGTTGGTTTGGGGGGCAAAAAGAGCAGGGTTTGGAGGGGAAAAGGGCAGGGTTTGGGGAGCAAAAGGAGAAGGGTTTGGAGGGGGAAAAGGGCAGGGTTTGGAGGGGAAAAGGGCAGGGTTTGGAGGGGAAAAAGGCAGGGTTTGGAGGGGAAAAAGAGCAGGGTTTGGGGAGCAAAAGGAGAAGGGTTTGGAGGGGGAAAAGGGCAGGGTTTGGAGAGAAAAAAGGGCAGGGTTTGGAGGGCTAAAAGGGCAGGGTTTGGAGAGTAAACCCAGCAGGGTTTGGAGAGTAAACCCAGCAGGGTTTGGAGAGTAAACCCAGCAGGGTTTGGAGAGTAAAAAGACCTGGGTTTGGAGGGGAAAAAGAGCAGAGTTTGGAGGGCAGAAAGAGCAGGGGTTGGAGAGTAAAAAGAGCAGGGTTTGGATAGTAAAACCAGCATGATTAGGGGAGCAAAAAGAGCAGGGTTTGGAGGGGAAAAAGAGCAGGGTTTGGGGAGCAAAAAAGAGCAGGTTTTGCAGGGCTAAAAAAGCTGGGTTGCGGAGCAAAAGGAGCAGGGTTTGCAGAGTAAAACCAGCAGGGTTTGGAGAGTAAACCCAGGAGGGTTTAGAGAGTAAAAAGAGCAGGGTTTGGAGAGTAAAACCAGCAGGGTTTAGAGAGTAAAAAGAGCAGGGTTTGGAGGGCAAAAAGAGCAGGGTTTGGAGAGCCTGGGCCCAGCTGGGCATGGGGGAAGCAGCAGGAGCTGGAGCTGAGCCGGGCAGATGCTCTGACACAGCCGAGGGCAGCTTCATCTGCTCAGCCCAGGGGGTTCAGCAGCATCTGGGGGTCCCAGAGGCTCAGTGTGGGTTTGCTGCAGCTTCCAGGGGGGTTCAGCAGCATCTGGGGGTTCCAGAGGTTCAGTCTGGGTTTGCTGCAGCTCCCAGGCCCAGCTCAGTGCAAATGCTGCACCCCAAGCTCTGCTCTGAACCATTCCTTTCACTAAATCCCACCTCAGATGCTCCAGGTTTCACTTTCCACCATGGAAATTCCCAGTTTTCCCCCCCAGGGCCACATTCCCGGTGTTCCCAAGGCCCAGATGGCCGGGTGGGACAGGAGTGAAATAAACACAGTACTCATAACAGGGGCACAGCGCCTGGCAGCGCTCGAGAGGAAGAGGAAGAGGAAGGCTGAGCCCCGAGCGGGCTCCTGGCAGCTGCTCCGTGCCATCGCAGCATCTCCCAACAAACACCCAAATGTGTGGGAGCATCTGCACGGCGAGGATGAATAATAATCCAGGAGGGAAAAGGCGGGGGCGAGGCAAGAAGGAAGCGCTGGCATTCCAGAGATGGAGCGGGGTGGGGGGAAGAACAGGACGGGCAGGGAGCGGAGCAGCGCCGCCAGGAAAAACCGCGGCTCCTGCCGGGGAAACCTGCCCGGGAAGGAGCGGGGGAAAGGGGGGAAAGCTTCAAAGGCTGCGGGAGATAAGATTGAGGGAGATAAGGCTGGAAGGAGGCAGGGCAGAGCGGCGCTCCCACGTGCGGGGTAGGCGTGACTGCGCTGCTGAGGCGCCGCTCGTGTTTTATCCCCTCTCGCTCTCCGCACAAGCCCGAGTGGGTGAATCCACGTGTTCTCCCCCATGCCGGGGTTCAGCCCCTCCCCAGGACCCCCACGCTCCCAGCAGCGATCTCCGCTCTGGGGTTCCCTGAGCCAGGGGGGGCTGGAAGGTCCTGGAAGGGTCGCGGAGCTGCTCGGGGCTCGTGCCAGAAGCTCCCGGAAAGGTTCGTTTGCTGCGGGCACAGAGCGGCAGGGACACGCTGGAGCCTCCTCTGGCTCTCTGCTAATGGAGCTAATTCAGCTAATTGAGCTGATTGATCGGGGTAATCACCTAATCAGGGCTGCGCGGTGACATCACCGAGGACACCGCGACCCCACCCGCAGGTCCTGTCACCCCTCTCACTTTCACAGCTTGGACTCGATCTCCAAGATCTTTTTAATTTTAAGGTTAAAATTTTAATTATTTTCATTTTTAAAATTAATTTTTAAGTTTTAAAATTGGATTTAATTTTAATTCTGTCGTTTTGTGACCTCCGGCCGTGTCGCACCCCCCAGGCCCCCAGTGCTGCCCAGATGTGCTCCCCCTTTCCAGCTGTGCCTTCCCAGCTGTGCTCCCCTTTTCCAGCTGTGCTCCCTCTCTCCAGCTGTGCACCCGCAGCTGCCCATGGGACGCCCCCATTTTCACTCTCAGCATTTATTTCTTATTTACAGTTATTTTTTATTATTTATTTATTTAAATTATGTTTTTATTATTTATTATTTATTTATTTTAAAATACGGTTTTATTATTTGTATTTTATTTTTTATTTTTATTTTTATTGAAATTTATTTTTATTATTTATTTATTTTTAAATTTACGTTTATTTTTATTATTTATTTATTTTAAAACTATAGTTTTATTATTTATATATCTATTATTTATTTATTTTTATTTATTTTCATTTACATTTATTTTTATTATTTATTTATTTTTAATTATATTCTATTGTTTATTTTTATTTATTTTTATTTATTTATTATTTACATTTAATTTTTTTCCCTTTTACACCTCACATGACCCCTGCTCTGACCCATCCAAACCCCCTTAAACCCAGCCCCGATTTTTTCCCTCGCAGTTTTTGTTCGTGAATATCCTCGATGTCCTCAGTGCCGGGGTTTGGTGGCTCAGCCAACCCCTCTGGATCCCTGAATGTCACCCGGGGCAGGTCCTGAACCAGGCCAGGGGACAGCTCTGACCCCTCCTTGTGCTCCCGTGCCCTCCCAGCTTTGCTGCCTCCTCTTTTTGCCGTCATTTCCCATGAATTCCGACTCCCCCGTGGCTTTCCGAGTGTTCATTTTTAAGAGTGAAGGAGAAGAAGAACGTGCCCAGCCCTGTGGGGTGTGCGTGGGAGGGCTGGGCTGGATGGAAACGCCTCTGCCAAGAGCTGCGGGCTCCCAGCGCTGCCTCCTCCCCTCTCCATCTCCCACAGACACCCAAAAATCCACGGGGGATCTGCCCGAGGGGGCAGCGAGAAAATCCGAAAATTTGAGCCTCTTTGGGGACTCAAATATGCAAGAATGGGCTGGGGGTGCGTGTAAGTCCCCCCAGGAGGAAAATAAATGTACAGGGATGGGCTGTGGGGGAGTGTAAACCCATCTGGGGGGAAATAAATGTACAGGGATGAGCTGGGGGTGAGTGTAAACCCATCTGGGGGGAAATAAATGTACAGGGATGGGCTGGGGGTGAGTGTAAACCCATCTGGGGGGAAATAAATGTACAGGGATGAGCTGGGGGTGCGTGTAAACCCCTCTGAGGGGAAATAAATGTATAGGGATGGGCTGGGGGTGAGTGTAAACCCCTCTGGGGGGAAAATAAATGTACAAGGATGGACTGGGGGTGAGTGCAAAACCCTCCGGGGGGTAAATAAATGTGTAGGGATGGGATGTAGGTGAGTGTAAACCCTCAAGGGGAAAAATGAATGTATAGGGATGGGCTGTAGGTGAGTGTAAACCCTTCCAGGAGGAAAATAAATATATAGGGATGGGCTGTGGGTGAGTGTAAACCCATCTGGGGGGAAAATAAATGCATAGGGGTGGGTTGTAGGTGAGTGTAAACCCTTCCAGGGGGAAAATAAATGTATAGGGATGGACTGTGGGTGAGTGTAAACCCATCTGGGGGGAAAATAAATGTACAAGAACGGGCTGTGGGTGCGTGTAAACTCTCCCAGGAGGAGATAAATATATAGGGATGGGCTGGGGGTGTGTGTAAATCCCCAGGGGGGAAATAAGTGTACAGGGATGGGCTGGGGGTGAGTGTAAACCCTCAAGGGGAAGAATGAATGTATAGGGATGGGCTATAGATGCATGTAAACCCCTCCAGGGGGAAAATAAATGTACAGGGATGGACTGTGGGTGAGTGTAAAACTCCCTTGAGGGGGAAATAAATGTGTAGAAACGGGCTATAGGTGCATGTAAACTCCTCTGGGGGGAAAATAAATGTACAGGGATGGGCTGGAGGCGCGTGTAAACCCCTCCAGGAGGAAAAGAATTGTGTAGAAATCGGCTGTAGGTGCATGTAAAGCCCTTTGGGGGAAAAATAAATGTACAGGGATGGGCTGTGGGTCCATGTAAACCCCCCAAGAGGAAAATAAATGTACAAGGAGGGGCTGTGGGTGAGTGTAACAGCCCCAGGTAGAAAATAAGTGTATAGGGATGGGTTGTGGGTGTGTGCAAAACCCCACAGGAGGAAAAGAAATGCAGAGGGATTGGCTGGAGGTGAGTGTAAACCCCTCTGGGGGGAAAAGAAATGTACGAGGAGGGGTTGTAGGTGTGTGTAAACCCCTCCAGGAGGAAAATAAATGTACAAGAACGGGCTGTGGGTGCGTGTAAACCCCCCTGGGTAGAAAATAAATGTACAAGAACGGGTTGTGGGTGCGTGTAAACCCCCCTGGGTAGAAAATAAATGTACAGGGAGGGGTTGTGGGTGCGTGTAAACCCCCCTGGGTAGAAAATAAATGTCACAGCCCGGAGACAGTGAGGCCGCAGGTGGCACCTGTGTCATTGTCACAGCGCCTTCCACACCCCGCAGGCACCGGCACGGGCTGTGTGAGGAAAATTGTGGGGACAATTATTGGCAGAATTGTGGGGACAATTGTGAGTACAACTGTGAGTACAATTGTGAGTACAATTGTGAGTACAACTGTGAGTACAATTGGCCCGACAATTGTCGCGTTCCCCGCAGCGATCCCTCCCCTCCCGCTCTTCCCCAGGCTTGTCCCGTATCAGCAGCGCCCCGGCAGCCGCTCAGGCCTTCCTGGCCTCTCTTAATCTCCCAAAAATGGATTTGGGGATTAGGCGGGCGGTCTGTCCGTCCTCCCTCTGCCCTTCAGCCATCCCGGGCCTCGGGCACGGGGAGAGGGAAGGAAATAAAGGGAGGGATGAGCGCGGGTGGGGCTGGGAACAGCCAGGAGTGGGAAAAGGGGAATGGGAAAAGAGGAATAGGAATAGGAATAGGAATAGGAATAGGAATAGGAATAGGAATAGGAATAGGGGGGAGTGGGAAAAGAGGGGTGGGAAAAGAGAGGAAAGGGGAAAGAGGGGTGGGAAACAGGAATGGGAAAAGAAGAATGGGGAAAGAGAGGAGTGGGAAAAGAGAGGAAGGGGAAAACAGGAATAGGAAAAGAGGGGTGGGAAAACAGGAAGGGGAAAAGAGAGGAATAGGAAAAGAAGAATGGGAAAAGAGAGGAGTGGGAAAAGAGAGGTGGGAAAAGAGGGTGGGAAACAGGAATGGGAAAAGCGGAGTGGGAAAACAGGAAGAGAGGGGTGGGAAAAGAGAGGAGGGGAGAAAGAGAGGAGTGGGAAAAGAGAGGAGTGGGAAAAGAGAGGAGGGGAGAAAAAGGATTGGAAATCAGAGGCCTTAGTCTGGCATTGAGGACAGGGCAGTGAGGGGGCCCTGGCACAGCGTTCCTGCCCCCCCTCCACCACCCAACCCTCTCCCACCCCCAGTTTAACCCCCAGATTCCCGCTTGGAGCACCCGAACCCGGCCTGGGGAGCTCTGGGGAGGGTTGGAGCGCCCAGTGGGAGCTCTGAGCTGCTCAGACGCTGCACGGAGCAGAAACCTTCCCTCCCTCCCCATTACTCCAGAGCAAACAGCACCCAGATAATTTTATTTACGTGCCTTCCCCCTTCTCACCGCTAATTACCGAGCTGGATCCCCGTCCCCATTAGAGCCGAGCGTCGCAGAGGCCACCAGGAGCTGGGGCTTTATTTTATTTACATTTTTCCCCTCACAACAAAGCGGAGGAGCCCCGCGCGCCTCTGATGGCAGCGCTCAGCGCTGAGTGCCGCACAGCCATTAACGTTAATTAAGCCTAATGGTAATTAAGGCTCGCGGAGCCCCTTTTCAGGCAGGTTAAGAGCAGCGCTGGGAAGTGGAGAGGGATGCGGGAGAGGCTGTGGAGCCGGGATCTGTCCAGGAACGGGCAGGAGATGCGGGGGCCTGCTGGGATTACACCTAAAAATCGGCACAAATCCCTTTACCTACTCTCGGTGTTTTTAGAGAACTTTGCTGGTTTTATCCAGAATGGATAAAAATCCACTTCAATTAATTAAAAATTTAATAAAAACCATTTCAATTAATAATAAATTAAAGCCATTTCAAGCCATTTCCTGGCTTTATCCAGGATGCTCCCAAGCACAGCCAGAGCCTGGCCAGTGCCAGGGTTGTTTATTTTTCCTTTTGTATTCCATTCTTTCTCTGACCTGCTGAGATCTGTCCAGCAGGTCGGGTTGTGGCACAGCCCCTGCCCTTGGGGCAGTGTTGGCTTTTTATACTAAAAACTACCTGTGCTTTATTTACAATAATTTTCCAATACCTATCACCTATTTTAGACACTCTGTCTCTACTCTAAACCAATCCAAAAGTGCCACCATCACAGCAGAAGATGGAGGACAAGAAGAAGAAAAAGAAGGACAGAACACGCCCAGATTCCTCCATCTTTCCTTTTGAACCCTCATTCTAAATCCCCAAAATTCTACTTTTTTACCCTGTGACAAATTCACTATCATTCTGCTCAAACTCTTGTGGCTTGTAAATCTTCACATGAAGTTGGTAACTTTTTCCATGGGCTGTGACCGTGTTCACAGGGGTCTTAGGCTGAGGGAAGAGACGAGAATCTGACTCTATGTTTTAGAAGGCTTGATTTATTATTTTATTATATATATTACATTAAAACTATACTAAAAGAACAGAAGAAAATATTTTATCAGAAAGTTAGCTAAGAATAGAATAAGAAAAAAAGATAACAGCATCGTCTTGGACTCTCTGAGCCAGCTGACTGTGATAAGCTATTAATTAGAAACAACTAACATAGACTAATCAAAGATCCACCCATTGCATTCCACAGCAGCAGATAACCATTGTTTACACTTTGTTCCTGAGGCCTCTCAGCTTCTCAGGAGGAAAAATCTTAAAGAAAAGATTTTTCATAAGATATGTCTGTGACAATGGCCTAAAATCAAAGGCACAGGTGTTTTTGACTCTGTGCCAAGGTCTCTGAGCCCCTTGCCAGGGTCTGGAGTCCTCCAGGGCAGCCAGAGGAATGTCCTGGGTTCAGACACCTTGTAACCAAACTAACAGTACATGCTTAACGATCTATCAACTATTTCACACTTTCTAACCCATTTTTAACACTCAGTCCCCAAACCGGGGAGCTCTGCCACCCCTGGCTGGCCTCTCCTGGCTCACACCATGTCCCCGTGTCCCCAGGCTCGGCGCTCCCGGCCGCACCGCGGGCTCTGCTATGATCTGGCGGCGCTGGGAGCAGCATGGGCAGCGTCAGCAGCCTCATCTCCGGCCACAGCTTCCACAGCAAGCACTGCCGCGCCTCCCAGTACAAGCTCCGCAAGTCCTCGCACCTGAAGAAACTCAACCGCTACTCGGACGGGCTGCTCCGCTTCGGCTTCTCGCAGGACTCCGGCCACAAGTCCGGCTCCAAGAGCAGCAAGAATGAGGATTTCTTTTACATCAAGGTCAGCCAGAAGGCTCATGGCGCTCAGCGGCCGGACTACACCGCGCTGGGCGGCGGCGAGCTGGCCGTGCCCGCCGGGAGCAGCTCGCTGGACTTCGGGACGCCCACGCCGCAGAAGCTGATGCCCTTCCCCAGCCAGCTGGAAGTGGTGAGTGGGGAAAAACGGCCCTGGGAGCAGGGGGGATGTCCCACTGTTGTTGTCATTATAGTGCAAGAGTTTTATTGTCATTACATTGCAAGGGTTCCATAGCGCATAGTTATCTTCCGAATCTTTTGTACTCATATTTAACAAACATTAATAGCTGCAATTGATGTGTTTTACCAACGGTTTAGCATTCAAGTCCTTTTCCCCAAATCCACGGGGTTATATAGTCGAATCCTGTTTCACCGAATTCACAGGGTCATATAGTCGAGTCCTTTTCCTTGAATCCACGGGGTTGTATAGTTTAGTGCCGAATCCACAGGGTCATGTAGTCGAGTCCTTTTCCCTGAATCCACGGGGTTGTATAGTTTAGTCCCAAATCCATGGGGTTTCCCAATCCATGGGGTTATACAGTCAAGTCCTTTTTCCCGAATCACGTCGGGGTCACCATTTGTTATCATTATAGTGAAAGAGATAAGCTGGGGTTCGAGAAGCAGAAGGCAGGAGCTTATTTTGCTGTCTCATCATGACTCAGCAGTTAAGTCTCAGCACGCCACGGGGTCTTAGACAATTCTATGGGGTCTGCTGCACTGGGGGGACTGTGGGGTGGGAGGACACCCATGGGGCTTGCTCAGTGCTGACGGGCTCTGCTCTCCCTGCAGGGCGGGGAGAAGCCGCTGCCTCGTCCCACGGCCTTCAAGCCGGTGCTGCCGCGCTCCGGGGCCATCCTGCACTCGTCCCCCGACAGCGGGGGGCCCCTGGCCCAGCAGCTGCACCCCGCAGAGAAGGCCAAGGAGCAGGAGCTGCGGCCGCTGCCCTGCTCGGGGGGCCTGTCCGACTCCGGCCGCAACTCCATGTCCAGCCTGCCCACGCACAGCACCAGCAGCAGCTACCAGCTGGAGCCCCTGGTCACCCCCATGGGCCCCATCAGCCGCTTCGGGGGCTCTGCCCACAACATCCTGCAGTGTGCCATCATCCAGGACAGCAACATGATGAGCCTCAAGGCCATGTCCTTCTCCGATGGCGGCAACAAGATCCTGAACCCCGGCAAGGCGCCCCAGCACCGCGCCGCCGCCGAGAAGAGCGCCTGCGTGCGCTCGCCCATCGCCACGGATGATTCCACCATCCAGGAGCTGGAGCAGAAGCTGCTGGAGAGGGAGGGGGAGCTGCAGGAGCTGCAGTCGAGCTTTGAGGAGAAGGAAATCAGCTCCTGCCAGGCCTACGAGGAGAAGCAGCGGCGCTGCAAGGAGGAGCTGGAGGGGCTGAAGCAGAAGTGCAACAGCAAACTCAAGCAAACCTCGCAGAAAACACAGCGGACGCAGCAGGTGCTGCACCTGCAGGTGTTCCAGCTGCAGCAGGAGAAGCAGCAGCTGAGGGAGGAGCTGGAGAAACTCATGAAGGAGCAGAACCTGCTGGAGACCAAGCTGAGGTCCTACGAGAAGGAGAAGACCAGCTTTGCCCCGGCGCTGGAGGAGACGCAGTGGGAGGTGAGAGGCAAAGGGGGGATCAAGGAGAGCTCCAAACCTCCCATCCCATTGATCCCATTGCACTGATCCCATCCCATCCCATTGATCCTATCTCATCCCATGGATCCCATCCCATCCCATCCCATCCCACCCCAGGCTGTAGGAAATGGATGTGAGACCCCAGCAGAGCCCCCCGGCAGTGGATTGAGGCTCTCACTGCCCCCCTGAACCCTTCCCCTCACCCAAGGGAACGAGCACAGCACAAACCCCCTCAGGCATTGAATTAACTCAGCGTTCCCGGCCTCCAGCTCGGGTTTTCCTGCCCCACAGGAGCTGTAAAACTGCCTTGCCACAAGAAAATAGGAACTCCTTGGGCTTGCCACGGCCGTTTGTTAGGGAGCAGTAAAAACTTCCACTCTCTGCTTAAGCTTAATTTACTCACTCCTTGGTATTGGTGAGCAAACACCATTAATCTGCTGGAAATTCCAATGTTTAGGAAGAGGTAATAATAAATTAATATATAATATTTATATTTAATATATACAATATAGAATAGTAATATTTAATATACAATTAATATATATAATTAATAATATACAATTAAATTAATATATTAATATATTAATAAATTTTAAACATACAATAGAAATATATAAATATACGTGCAATATGCATACTATATATATATACAATATATTTACAATATATAAATTAATAATATACAATTAAATAGATAGTATTACAATATTATTATTTAATATATAATATTAATATTTATAATTAATACTGCATTAAAAATATGCAGTATTATTTAATGTATTATTAATGATAATAATTGTAATTAAATTAGAATTCTAACAAATAATGGTAAGAAAGTTAAATTCAGGGTCTACACTGCTGCACCTCAGCTGTGCCTGGCTTACACGTGTCACCCTGTTCTTCTAAGCCTTCTGACGTTCACATTCTTGTAACAAACCTTCTCACTCCCTTTTCTGTAAATAATTATTGGTTTCCATTCTTTTCTAGAGGAAGAGAAATTTAATAGACTTTTGGTTTGTCCAGTGTCATTGGAGAGGTGGCACTGTCATCCTCCACTGTCACTTTTGAAAGTCTATAAATGTTAGAGTCAGAAATTAAATTGCCCTTCTTTTTACCTTAGAGGTTCCAGCATGTGTGTGGTTTTAGAGCATGTCCATGTTTTATTTCGTGTCCTAGAGCAGCACACACGGGGTACCCTGGCCTTTCCCCATGGTCCTGCCCTAACTCAGGTGTTCCCTGAAGGATTTGGATCCTTTAATTTCCAAACCCAGCAGTTTTAGCCAGCAGCTCCTCCCCAAGCCGTGGTCCAGTCCTAACTCATGGTCCAGCCTTAACTCAGGTGTTCACCGAAGGATTTGGATCCTTTAATTTCCAAATTCAGAAGTTTTAGCCAGCAGCTTCCCCCTGAGCCCTGGTCCAGCCCTAATCAGGTGTTCACCAAAGGATTTGGATCCTTTGACTTCCAAAGTTTTAGCCAGCAGCTCCCCCCCAAGCCCTGGTCCAGTCCTAACTCATGGTCCAGCCCTAACTCATGGTCCAGCCCGAACTCATGGTCCAGCCTTAACTCAGGTGTTCACCGAAGGATTTGGATCCTTTGACTTCCAAACCCGGCAGTTTTAGCCAGCAGCTCCCCCCCAAGCCCTGCTCCAGCCCTAACTCAGGTGCTCCTCCCCTCCAGGTGTGCCAGAAATCCGGCGAGATCTCTCTGCTGAAGCAGCAGCTGAAGGAGTCTCAGACCGAGCTCACCACCAAGACCACGGAGATCCTGAGCCTGAAGGCGCAGCTGAAGGAGGTGAGGCTGAAGATGGAGGGGCTGGAGATGAAGAGCCAGGAGCTGGAGGTGTCGCTGCGCACCAAGGCCATGGAGCTGGAGGTGTGCGAGAACGAGCTGCAGCGCAAGAAGAACGAGTCGGAGCTGCTGCGGGAGAAGGTGAACCTGCTGGAGCAGGAGATCCTGGAGCTGCGCTCCGAGCTGGCCGCGCTGCGGGAGCAGCTCCAGGGGCTGCCCCGGCCGGGCGGGGACGATGCCCAGGCCCTGCAGGGGCAGCTGGAGAGGCTGCGGGCCGAGCTGAAGGCGGAACGCGACAACAACGAGCAGATGAGCTGCAGCTTCCAGCACGAGCGGCAGACGTGGAAGGAGGAGAAGGAGAAGGTGATCCACTACCAGAAGCAGCTGCAGCAGAGCTACCTGCACATGTACAAGAGGAACCAGAGCCTGGAGAAGATGCTGCAGCAGCTGGCGGCGGGCGAGGACGGCAAGGAGCCCATCGAGCTGGAGATCCCCGGCGGCGCCGACGTCCCCTACGAGGACATCATCGCCACCGAGATCTGAGCCGCCGGGGGAGCTGTCCCCTCCCCACCGTGCAGTGTCCCCCTGTCCTTCCCGTCGTGTTCCAGAGGTGACCAAGCCACTCGTGCCAATGGTGACGTGCCCGCAGCTCCCCCACCCTGGCACTGCCCCCTCTGCCCCCGCGCAGGGATCAGGACTCCAGGGGATTCTCTGCCATCCGTGCCCAGCGCCCAGGGGATGCTCTGCTCCAGGCTGGGGGGACACAGCCTGGCCCTGCTCCGGGGATGGCACAGCTCTGGGGATGGCACAGCTCCGTCCTGCCCACTGACAGTGGCAGAAATCAGCCCCAGTGTGTGCCCTGCTCCGGGGATGGCACAGTTCCAGGGATGGACCAGCTCCGTCCTGCCCACTGATAGTGGCAGAAATCAGCCCCAATTTGTGCCCAGCTCTGGGGTGGCACAGCACCATCCTGCCCGCTGATGGTGGCAGGAATCAGCCCCAATTTGTGCCCAACTCCAGGGATGGCCCAGCATCATCCTGCCCACTGATGGTGGCAGAAATCAGCCCCAATTTGTGCCCAACTCCAGGGATGGCACAGCTCTGGGAATGGCACAGCTCCAAGGATGGCACAGCACTTTCCTGCTCACTGCCCATGACAGGAATCAGCTCCAATTTGTGCCCAGCTCCACGGATGGCACAGCACAGTCCTGCCCACTGATGGTGGCAGGAATCAGCCCCAATGTGTGCCCAGGAATCAGCCCCAATTCATGCCCAGCTCCAGGGATGGCACAGCACAGTCCTGCCTGCTGATGGTGGCAGGAATCAGCCCCAGCTCCCTGGAGGAAGCTCCCACTCCTCCTCACCCTCCTTTGGCACCGTGGGAGCACAGAGCCACCTCCTGCCACTGCCACATCCACCCCTGCCAGCCCGTGAGGGCCTCAGGAAGGTCCTCACCTGCTCACATCCCCCCAGTACAGCCCAACTCCCTGAAATCACCCCAAAATCATCCCAAAATCACCTTGAGATCACCCCGAAATCACCCTGAGATCACCCTGAACTCCCCATTCAGTCTGAGCACAGCACCCACAGCACCCACTGCCCTCCCTCTGCTGGCATTCCCAGCTCCCACGGACAAGGACCCCGTCCCTTCTCCCAGCTGCCAGACAGCAGCTGGATCTGAGGATTCACAGGAATGTCCCAGCCACGTTCTGCCCAGGGATTGGGGTTTGTGTTCACCCCACAGCCCCTGCACTCGCTGGGGCTGTCCCTCCCGGCTGCCTTATCTCCTCCCGTGCCCTGATCCCGCAGGATCCGGCCCGGGGGAGCTGGTTAAACACCCAAACCAACCACTTCCACCTTAATTTCTACCCCAGCTCTTAAAAGTTCCTCCTGCCACCAGCGAGTGGCTCCACAGATGAGGAGGTGGCGCTGCTGGTGACCCTCGTGTCCCCTTGGCTGGGGAGGGAACCAGCAGGGCCCAGTTTGTGGGGTGAGGGCTCCAGGGGACCCCTCTGTGCCAGTGCAATGATATTTTTGCTGCAATTATTTACCCACTGCCCCATTCCAGGGCTCTTGGGGGAGGTTCTTGCACGATCCCAACGCCACCGATTCGGCCCCGGGCTCCGAGCTGTGCAAATTCCGCGTCCCTCGCGCCACTGCGGCCTGGAAAGGTGACACACAGGAACCAGTCTGTGCCTTCTGCAAACGGCCCTGAGCACCCCAAACCACTGCCCCAGCTCTCCCGGCTGGGCCTGGCACTGCCCAGCCGGGTCTGGTACTGCCCATCCAGTCTTGGCACTGCCCAGCCACTCCTGGCAGTGTCTGGTCAGTCTGGGCACTGCCCAGCCTGTTCTGGCACTGCCCAGCCTTTCTTGGCACTGCCCGGCCACTCCTGGCACTGCCCAGCTGAGCCTAGTACTGCCCAGCCATAGCTGGCACTACCCAGCCAGACCTGGCACTGCCCAGCCAGTTCTGGCACTGCCCAGCCTTTCTTGGGACTGCCTGGCCAGTCCTGGTACTGCCCAGCCATACCTGGCACTGCCCAGCCAGGTCTGGTACTGCCCAGCCATGCCTGGCACTGCCCAGACACTCATAGCACTGCCCAGCCATACCTGGCACTGCCCAGTCAGCCCTGGCACTGCCCGGCTGGGTCTGGCACTGCCCAGCCTTTCTTGGCACTGCCCAGCCACTCCTGGCACTGACCAGCTGGTCCTGGCACTGTCCAGCTCGGTCTGGCACTGCCCAGCCAGTCCTGGCATTGGCTAGTTTGGTCTGGCACTGCCCAGCTGAGCCTAGTACTGCCCATCCATGTCTGGCACTGCCCAGCCAGGTCTGGTACTGCCCAGCCAGGTCTGGTACTGCCCATCCACTCCTGGTACTGCCCAGACACTCCTAGCACTGACCAGCTGAGCCTAGCACTGCCCAGCCGGGTCTGGCACTGCCCAGCCGGGTCTGGCACTGCCCAGCCAGTCCTAGCACTGCCCAGCCAGTCCTAGCACTGCCCAGCCATACCTGGCACTGCCTAGCTGATCCTGGCACTGACAAGTCTGGCCTGGTAATGTCCAGCTGGGCCTGGCACTGCCCAGCCACTTCTGGCACTGCCCAGCTGGTTCTGGCACTATCCAGCTTGGTCTGGCACTGCCCAGCCACTCCTGGCACTGCCCAGCTGGTCCTGGCCCTGCCCAGCTGGTCGTGGCACTGCCCAGCCTTTCTTGGGACTGCCTGCCCAGTCCTGGCCCTGCCCAGCTGGTCCTGGCACTGCCCAGCTGGTCCTGGCACTGTCCAGCCGGCTCTGGCACTGCCCAGCCCATCCTGGCACCGGCACAAGCGATGCTCGCCCCGGCCCGATGGAAGAGCCAACCTCAGGCTCCTGCGGGTGCCCCCCGGGGCCAGCCCTGCCCTGTCCCTGCCCAGTCCCTGCCCTTTCCCTGCCCATCCCCTGCCCAGTCCCTGTCCAGTCCCTGCCCATCCCCTGCCCTGTCCCTGCCCATTCCCTGCCCAGTCCCTGTCCAGTCCCTGCCCATCCCCTGCCCTGTCCCTGCCCATTCCCTGCCCATTCCCTGCCCAGTCCCTGCCCATCCCCTGCCCTGTTTCTGCCCATTCCCTGCCCATCCCTGCCCATCCGAAGGACCTTTGCAAAGCTGAAGGTTGGGGGGCACAGCGATGCCGGCAGGGATTTTGTGCCTGCCCCGAATCGGCGCAGCCCCGCCCGGAGCCGCGGGGAGGGAGCAGAGCCCGTCCCGGCAATCCCCGCTCCTGTCCCTGTCCCTGTCCCTGTCCCTGTCCCCAGGCGTGTCCCCGGCCCCGTGTCCCCCCCAGCTCTGTGATGTGATCTCCAGAGGCCTCGCCGTGCTGCCTTTGCACAACCGCGCTGTGTGTGCCCGTCGCATTCCAGGTGTGTCGCTCCAGGCCCCGGCCTGGACAGAGAGTTATTTTTCTGCAGGTTTTTTTTTTGGTTTTGTTTTGTTGATTTTTTTTTTTTTTTGGATGTTCTTTCTGGTGACTGATGTAAACTACTGGTTAATTTTATGTTTTTTATTTATAAATAAATTTTGTAAAACTTCTCCAGCCTCTCTCCTGCAGGTGCTTGTGATGGTGTTCACAGGGGTCTGAGGATGAGGGAAGAGACGAGGATCTGACTCCATGTTTCAGAAGGCTGATTTATTATTTTATTATATATATTATATTAAAACTATACTAAAAGGATAGAAGAAAAGGTTTCATCAGAAGGCTGGCTAAGCTGAGGATAGAAAGGAATGATAACAAAGGTTTGTGGCTCGGCTTTCTGTCTGAGACAGCCAGATGGTGATTGGCCATTAATTAAAAACAACCACATGGCCAATCCCAGATGCACCTGTTGCATTCCACAGCAGCAGATAACCATTGGTTATATTTTGTTCCTGAGGCCTCTCAGTTTCTCAGGAGAAAAAATCTTAATGAAAGGATTTTTCATAAGACATGTCTGTGACAGGTTCTTGGTGTTCTGGGCATTCTCCATGCCTGAACCACCAGAAGAGGACACAGGGAAGGGATAGGTTGGATATTAGGAAGAAATTTTTCACCAAAAGAATAATAAAGCACTGGAATGCTCTTCCCAGGGAGGTGGTGGAATCACCATCTCTGGATGTGTTTAGAAAAGCCTGGACATGGCACTGGGTGCTATGGTCTGGGTGAGGTGTCAGGGCACAGGTTGGACTGGGTGATCTCAGAGGTCTCTTCCAACCTCATCATTCTGGGATTTTGGGATTCTGGTGTTCTGTGAATTTATCACAGCCCACCAGAGCCCCCCTGGGGACATCCCTGCACCTGGCCCTGGAGTTATCTCTGCTCTGCAGCTGGGATAACCCGAGCATGCAGAAGCAGGGATTTGGGTTGGGATAATCCCCCCAGCCTGAGCCCCCAGCCCCTGCAGGGGGGCCTGGATTCACCCCCAGCCCATCCCTGAGCGGGCAGGTCCTGACCCTGAGGAGATCCAGGGAAATCAATTCCCGAGGGAGAGGTGGAGCCTGGCTGCTGGAACAAACCCGAGGTCAGATTTTGACTATTTCAGCTCTTTTACTCCAAATCAAATCAAAACAGCATGGGGGGGAGGGCCAAGGGGGAGGTTGGGGAACAGAAAATGGAGAAAACTCTCCAATTTCAGGAATTTCCAATTTCCAGTTTCAGGAAACTCTGCTCATTCTGACTGCACCCATGGGGCAGGGGGTGGATCTGGGTACCTCAAAAAGGCACCTGGCACCTGCTGCTGCTTTCCAAGCAAAATTTCCAAGGAAATTTGGCGGTGCTCCCGCTGCCCCAGGAGTGAGGGAAATAGATTTTCAGAGTTTATTTATTTTTCGTTTATTTTGGAACTGCTGGGGAGGGAAAGGACAGGAAATCCCTGTCAGGGCTCTGTGCCCTGAGGGTCCCTCCTGTCACAGCCACCCCAACCTGGCTGGGGGTGCAGCCCAGCCCTTCCCAGCCCTTCCTGGCCAGGAATGCAGCCAAGGGAGCACCAAGGGGAGCCCTGAGCTGCCCGGGGATGTCCCTGTCCCTCGGAGGTCACAGCCCAGCTCAGCAGCACCAGGAGGAGCGAGGGCAGGGCCTGGAGGGACAGCAGCATCCCTGAGGGCACAAACACCCCCAGGGAAGCCAAAACCTCGTCCTTGGAAACCCAAAATGCCAGCCCTGAGAGGCCTGAGCTGCTTCTCCTGAAAGGCAGGGGATGATCCTGCCCCTTCTCCTCCACAGCAAACCCCTCCTGGAACTGGGGCTGAGCTGCGCCAGCCTTGGCACAAACCTGGCACAAACCTGGCAGGGGAAAGAAACAGGGAATGGTTGAAAATGAATGAATGAATGAATGAAATGCTCCTGGGAGAGCTCCAGTATGTGAAATGCTCCTGAGAGAGCCCCAGGATGTGAAATGCTCCTGCCCTTGGAGAGCCCCAGGATGTGAACTGGTCCTGGGAGAATCTCAAGATGTGAACTCCTAAGAGAGCCCCAGGATGTGAGCTGCTCCTGCCTGGGACAGCCCCAGGATGTGAACTGGTCCTGGAAAAGCCCCAGGACAGCTGGGATCCTGCTCCTGGGAGAGCCCCAGGATGTGAAAAGCTCCTGGGAGAACCTCAAGATGTGAACTGGTCCTGGAAAAGCCGCAGGACAGCTGGAACCCTGCTCCTGCAGGACACAGGGCAGAGAGGAGCAGCAAGGCCGGATAATCCCAGGGGAAAATCACTCAGAGCATCCCCGGGGTCAGCTCAGCCCGAGCAGGGGCTGAGGCAGCCAGGCTGGATTTTGGGGCAAAGGGAGAACGAGCCCTTCCCGGGGGTCCCTGCTCTGCTCCAGCCCCGCTGCAGCTGCCGCAGGAGCAGAGCGGTCGTTGGGCTAATGAGCGTATGCAAATGAGCGTATGCAAATGAGCGCGGGCACGGAGAAAAGCCGATTTGCATCTCCTTAAAACGGGCCGGTGGCACCGCGCGCGTGTCTGGCTGTGTGCGGGGCAGAGACAGCCCCAAACCTGAACCCAAACCCGAACCTGAACCCAAACCTGAAACCGAGCCCGAGCCCGAACCCGAACCCAAACCTGAAACCGAACCCAAACCCAAACCTAGACCCAAATCCCGAACCCAACTCCAAACCCAATCCTAAATCTAAACCCAAACCCAAACCTGAACCCGAACCCAAACCCCAAACCCGAACCCAAATTCAAATCCGAACCCAATCCCAAACCTAAACCCAAACCCGAATCTAAACATGAACCCAAATCCGAACCTAAGGAACCCAAACCCGAACCCAAAATCAAACCCAAACCTGAACCCGAACCCAAATCCGAACCCAACCCCAAACCTAAACCCAAACCCCGAACTTAAACCCAATCCCAAATTTAAACCCAAACCCAAAACCCAAACCTAAACCCGAACCTAAACATGAACCCAAACCCCAAACCCAACCTAAACATGAACCCAAACCTAACCCAAACTCAAACCCAAACCTGAACCCAAATCCAAACCCGAACCCAACTCCAAACCTAAACCCAAACCCAAATCCCGAATTTAAACCCAATCCCAAACTTAAACCCAAACCCGAACCCCACCCCAGCCCCTCCGCGGCGCTGCCCGGGACGGGAATCGGCCGGACCCCTGGCTCTCTCAGGGCCGGCTTTGAGGAGCAAACGCCGCTTTTGATGTGCAAATGAGCCCCGGCCGCTCTGCACCCGCCCGGGGCCGGCCCTGCCTCGCATCTGCCACCGGCCCGGAGCCCCCGGGGCAGGCGGGACCGCCCGCGCTGTGCCCGCCCCTCCCGCAGCCGGGCAGGGACAGCTGGCGTGTGCCCGCGGCACGGACCGGCTGCCAGCCCCCAGCGCTGCTCGTTACTCATTATGGGATCAACAAATCTGAATTCAAAAAGCAGCCGGGGCTGGAAACGCCCGGCAGCGGCAGCTGGGAGAGCAGCACGGCCCTTTGAGCCGGTACCTGCTGTCCCCAGCCGGGCCACAGCCGTGCCAGGAGCTGTCACAGCGCTGCCAGGACAGACGGACAGCCCCAAAGCCTTTGTGCATCCCGCAGCGCTGAGCAGCTCGGGGGAAACGCTGGGCTGAGCCCCAGGGGCTGGGGAGAGAGGAAACCTGCAGGGGTTTGCAATTCCTGGGCTTGGGATGCTCATTCCTGGGTTTGGTTTGGCCATTCCTGGGTTTGGTTTGGCCATTCCTGGGTTTGCCATTCCCAGGTTTGGTTTGTTCATTCCTGGGTTTGGTTTGGCCATTCCTGGGTTTGGGGTGTTCATTCCTGGGTTTGCCATTCCCAGGTTTGGTTTGTTCATTCCTGAGTTTGGTTTGGTCATTCCTGGGTGTGAAATTCCTGGGTTTGGGTTGTTGATTCCTGGGTTTGTCATTCTCAGGTTTGGTCCGGCCATTCCTGGGTTTGTTAATTCCCACATTTTCCATTCCCAGGTTTGATTTGTTCATTCCTGGTTTTGTTCATTCCTGGTTTTGCCATTCCCGGGTTTGGTTTGTTCATTCCTGGGTTTGCCATTCCCGGGTTTGGTTTGGTCATTCCTAGGTTTATCATTCCTGAGTTTGGTTTGGTCATTCCCAGGTTTGGCAATTCCTGGGTTTGGGGTGTTCATTCCTGGGTTTGCAATTTCCAGGTTTGGTTTAGTCATTCCTGAGTTTGGTTTGGTCATTCCTGGGTTTGGGTTGTTGATCCCTGGGTTTGTCATTCCCAGGTTTGGTTTGGTCATTCTTGGGTTTGCAGTTCCTGGGTTTGGGTTGTTGATTCCTGGGTTTGTCATTCCCAGGTTTGGTTTGGCCATTCCTGGGTTTATTCATTCCTGGGTTTGGCTTGTTTTTTTCTTGGGTTTGTGACTCCTGAGCTTGCCATTCCCATGTTTGGTTTGGGTATTCCGGGGTTTGTACATTCCTGCATTTTCCATTCCAGGGTTTGATTTGTTCAATCCTGGTTTTGTTCATTCCTGGGTTTGGTTTGGTCATTCTTGCTTTTGCCCATTCCTGGGTTTGTTCATTCCCAGGCTTGGTTTGTGCATTTCTGGTTTTGTTATTTCTGGGCTTGCCCATTCCCAGGTTTGCCATTCTTGGGTTTACTTTGGTCATTCCTGGTTTTGGTCATTCCCACATTTGCCATTTTTGGCTTTGGTTTGCTCAGTCCTGGTTTTGTTCATTTCCAGGTTTGACTTGGTCATTCCTGGTTTGGTCATTTCTGCTTTTGTTAATTCCTGGGTTTGCCCATTCCTGGGTTTGATTTGCCCATTCCTGGGTTTGATTTGCCCATTCCTGGGTTTGATTTTTTTCATTCCTAGGTTTGGTTTGCCCATTCCTGGGTTTGGTTTGTTCATTCCTAGGTCTGGTTTGGTCATTCCTGTGTTTGATTTTTTCATTCCTAGGTTTGGTTTGCCCATTCCTGCTACGGTCATTCCTGGGTTTGCCCATTCCTGGGTTTGGTTTGCCCATTCCTGGTTTCCAGGGCCCTGTGCAGGCTCAGGCTGTCCCCCCCTAGGCCAGGGTCTGTCCTAAGCCTGAACCTTCCCAGGGGTGATGAAGGGGCTGGGCTCACTGACTGACCCCCACCCACTGCTGACCATACCCAAAATCCCAGCCCAAGTGGGCCTCGAGCTCCTTTTCCAGGAGTTTAAGTTTCCAAGCCTCCCCCAGCTGAGGGAGGGAGGGAGGTGAGCACAGAGGGATCACATTCCCTGCACATTCCTGCAAAGCCTTTCCCCGTGACTGGGGCTGAAGGTCACACCCTCCTCCTCCTCCTCAGGGACAATGTGGGGGTGGCTCCAGTGACCCTGAATCCACTCTGGAGCTGCTCCATTCCCATTCCCAGGGACAGCAACAACCCAAGTGAATTTTCACCACCAAAGCTCCCGTTTGTTCAACACCTTCCATATTTAATTTATTTAGAGATTCTCTACATTAAAGTGTTTTCATGCCAAGGCTTCTTGCCCTCCCATCCTGACCTCAGGAAAAAGAGACTGGACACAGCTTTGGGTGGAATGCACTGGAATAAAGTCGCTGCTGCAGCCACAGAGAACACGGGACAAACCAGAGAACTGCACATGGAGACGTCAGGGAAAGCTGGAATTTGCACATTCCAGTCATGTTAGCACCTTCCCAGACAGTGCAGGGAGGTGTAACATGCTCTGCTGAGCCAGCCTGGAGCTCAGACTACGGGAAAGCCTGGAAAAAGCATGGAATTGTGCCAGCAGCAGCAGCAGCAGCGGGCCCAGAGCCTCGGCTGAACCCGTTGGAAAAGGAACAACACGGAATTGCCCAGCCAGGACTGCAGAGCTTGGGAATGCTGAGGCAAATCCGTGCCTGGAGTGCAAACCACAACAGCTCCAGCCATGGCACGGGCCCAGCACACCTGGAGCAGGTTGGAAATATCCTTTCTCACATTAAAAGCTGCCTTTTTCATCAACTCCTGTTGCCTTGTGTGTGCAGGCCGTGGTTTCAAAGCTGAGCTCACACCAGCAGACCTGGGCCAGGTTTTAGGTTGGTTTTCAGCTCTCAGGATCCCCCTCAGCAGCAGCACAAAGCCTTGAACCACCAACAGCTGTGGTGACACAGCCAGACTGAGCTGCTGGTTCTGTTTGGCATCTGCAGAATCCAACCAAAAAAGGGTGAAGGAGGAAATTTACTCTGCAAACTTCAATTTAAAACCTGCAGTTCAATAATTAAGCTTTACCCTGCTAATTTCAGGTAGCACCTCACTGGCCTTTGTCCTCTGAAAGGACAAGGACTTTTCCACCTTTGCTGGTGGGGAAGTCCCCAGTGTCAACCTCCACATCCTCAGTTCACACAAACCTTTTAGAAAGTGCAGCCCTGGTTAAAAACCTGCATTTTTCACCAAGGAATGTTGTCACATTTGTTGTCACCAAGGAATGCAAGTCACATTTCCTCTTTCATGTTTTCAAAGTGAAGGTTTGCAATTTCTGCTCACGCTCAGCACCTTGAGAACCCCACAAAAAACTCATTTCAAAGCCCAAACCTCGTGGTGGCTATTGCACATTTTCAGAGCATCCTCCTGGAGATGCAGGCTGTGGGAGAAGGGATAATTTTCCAAACTGCTCTCAGTGGGAACACCGCCACAAGTGTCACCTGCTGCTGGGTGGAGCTGGGAGGGCGACAGGGAAACACCAACACATGGAAAAGGAAACCAAACCACAGAGCAGGGGCACGGGGAGCCGGGCTAGTGCTTGGCATCCCGAGGGTAGAACTCGGCCAGGGTGCTCTGGGGGATCCTCTTGAGCATCTCCTTGGGGAAGATCCTGAGCAGCTGCCAGCCGATGTCCAGGGTCTCGAACACCGTGCGGTTCTCGTAGGGCCCTGCGGGGACAGCCCGGGGACACGTGGGGCAGGGAGTGCCACAGGGAGCACGGCCCTGGCACGATCCCTGCCCTGCTGGGAGCTGCTGCCAGCCTTACCCTGAGCGATGAAATTCTTCTCAAACTTCTGCAGGAACTCCAGGTACAGGAGGTCGTCAGAGGTCAGGGCCTCCTCGCCCACCACGGCCTTCATGGCCTGCACGTCCTTGCCGATGGCGTAGCAGGCGTACTGGGGGAAAGGAGGGGCTCAGGGAGCCTGGCACGGCCCTCAAACCTCACCATCACCACCTCATCCCACCCCTGCCACGCCAGGGACACCTCCCTGTGCCACAGCTTAGCCCCAGCCTGGCACTGCAGGGATCCGGGAGCAGCCACGGCTCCTCTGGCAATTCCAGCCCAGGAATTCTTTCCCAATATCCCACCCATTCCTGTCCCTCCACCCCTTCATTTCCAGTCCCTCACAGTGCTCCTCTGGCAATTCCAGCCCAGGAATTCCTCCCCAATATCCCACCCATTCCTGTCCCTCCACCCCTTCATTCCCAGTCCCTCACAGTGCTCCTCTGGCAACTCCAGCCCAGGAATTCTTTCCCAGTATCCCATCCACTCCTGTCCTCTGTGTCCTGTCCCTCCACCCCTTCATTTCCAGTCCCTCCCAGTGCTCCTCTGGGAATTCCAGCCCAGGAATTCCCAATATCCCATCCATTCCTGTCCCTCCACCCCTTCATTTCCAGTCCCTCCCAGTGCTCCTCTGGCAATTCCAGCCCAGGAATTCCTCCCCAATATCCCACCCATTCCTGTCCCTCCACCCCTTCATTCCCAGTCCCTCACAGTGCTCCTCTGGCAATTCCAGCCCAGGAATTCTTTCCCAGTATCCCATCCACTCCTGTCCTCTGTGTCCTGTCCCTCCACGCCTTCATTTCCAGTCCCTCCCAGTGCTCCTCTGGGAATTCCAGCCCAGTAATTCCTAATTCTCAATATCCCATCCATTCCTGTCCTCTGGCAGTGGAAGCCATTCCCTGTGTGCTGTCCCTCCACCCCTTCATTCCCAGTCCCTCCCAGTGTTCCTCTGGGAATTCCAGCCCAGTAATTCCCAATTCCCAATATCCCATCCACTCCTGTCCTCTGGCAGTAGGCTCCATTCTCTCATCCCCAGTCCCTCCCTGTCACCCTGATTTTTTAAGATTTTCCAAGCCTTCTGATGTTTACATTCTTGCAGCAAACTTTCTCACACACTTTCTGTAAATAACTCATTGTTTTGCACTCTTTTATGGAGGAGGAGAAATTTGATGGATTCTCCAGTGTCACTGGAGAGGTGGCACTTTCACCCTCCAATCCACTGTCACTTTTGGAAAACTATAAATGTTGGAGTCAGAAAATAAACTTCAATTCTCTTCACCTTGAGAGCAGCGCTGTGTGCTTGTGCTGTTTTGTGTCCTACAGTGACACCTCCCCAGCTCTCCTGGTGCTCCTCTGGGAATTCCAGCCCAGGAATTCCTTCCCAATCTCCCATCCATCCCATCCCTGCCCTCTGGCAGTGGGTTCCATTCCCTGTGTCCTGTCCCCAGTCCCTCCCCAGCTCTCCTGGAGCCCCTTTATGTCCTGGTAGGTGCTCTGAGCTCTCTCCAGGGGAACACCCCCAGCTCTCAAACCATCCACAATTCCTCTTCAAACCCCAAACCTCTCCCTGAACACTCAGCCCAGGCTTAGTTAAAGCAGCCTCAGGACTGTTCTGGATGCCCTCAGCTGGGCAGCCCAGGGGGTTTGTACCCACCAGCTGGTTGGACACATCAGCGTGGTCCTTCCTGGTCATCCCCTCGCCGATGGCCGACTTCATCAGCCGGGACAGGGAGGGCAGCACGTTGATGGGAGGGTAAATCTGGGGGAAAACACCCACAATGAACAGGAATCCTTCACATTCACAATAACCCCAAGCACCCTGAGAGCAGCGAGGCACACACCTGCCTGTTGTGCAGCTGCCTGTCCACGTAGATCTGCCCCTCAGTGATGTAGCCAGTCAAGTCAGGGATGGGATGAGTAATATCTGTGAAAAAAAAAAGAAGTTTTGAAAAATTTTCAGCCTTTTTATATCCATTTTAGCACTGAGCTGCAGCTTTTTGTTGCCAGGTGATTATTCCCTCCACAAATCCCAAGTGCTCTTGGATGAGCATCAAGCCTGAGCCCTCAAAGGGCAAAGCATTTTTAGCAGAAAGCACCAAATTCTGGAATAGGAAGGAAATCTAAAGGCCCCAGGACTGCTGTGCTGCTGGGTGACCCCAAGGCAGCTCTTGGAGATCTATTTCACACCCAAGACAGCTCAGCTACCTCAGAAGGCATAAAATCAGCAGGATGGCTGCTGGGGTAGTGTTGGAAACAAAAAGGTTTTAATAAAAGGCAAAATAACAAAACTCTTTACAGGGAATAACCAGGCCAGGTGCACAAGGTTCTTCCTCCTGGTAGAACACCTCATAAAAGCAATTAATTTCTTTGTTCTCTTTTTTTTCTGTAAATTGCTCAGGTGGGACTTTTTGGTTTTGTCCAATTAGCAATCCTTAAGTTGGAGGTGAAATCCCCCAAGCCTGTGAGATGCCTTTTTCACCTGATCAAGGAAAGAAACTTCTGGGCCTCTTTCCTTTCTGAGGGGACAAAGGACAGTTTTGTCCCTCCATCAACAAGAGGCACATTCCTCCAGAGAGTCACAAATTTGCTCTCCTTAAGTTTGAGGTGAAGTCCCCCAGGTGCTATGCGATGCCTTTTTCACCTAAACCTCCAAACTTCTTTCCTTTTTGAGAGCACAAAGGACAATTTTGTCACTCAGTCAACAGGAGGCACATTCCTCCAGGGACTCACCAGTTTGCTCTCCTTAAGTTTGAGGTGAAGTCCTGAGACTTCAGAACAAACCCAGGTCCTATGAGATGCCTTTTTCACCTAAACCTCTAAATTTCTTTCCTTTTTGAGGGGACAAAGGACAGATTTGTCACTCTGTCAACAAGAGGCACATTCCTACTATGAATTCCTACACAAACTGGCTCTCCTTAATTTTGAGGTGAAGTCCTGAGAACAAACCCAGGTCCTGTGAGAGGCCTTTTTCACCTAAACCTCTAAACTTCTTTCCTTTTTAGGGGTCAAAGGACAGTTTTGTCACTCTGTCAACAAAAGGTACATTCCTACAGGGACTCACCAGTTTGCTCTCCTTAAGTTGGAGGTGAAATCCTAAGACTTCAGAACAAACCCAGTTCCTGTGAGATACCTTTTTCACCTAAACCTCTAAACTTCTTTCCTTTCTAAGGGGACAGAGGACAGATTTGTCACTCCATCAACAAGAGCCACATTCCCACAGGGACTCGAGGCACATTCCCACAGGGACTCGAGGCACATTCCCACAGGGACTCACCAGTTTGCTCTCCTTAATTTTGAGGACAAGTCCTGAGACTTCAGAACAAACCCAGTTCCTATGAGATGCCTTTTTCACCTAAACCTCTAAACTTCTTTCCTTTCTAAGGGCACAAAGGACAGATTTGTCACTCCATCAACAAGAGCCACATTCCTACAGTGCCTCCAGGCACATTCCCACAGGGACTCAGCAACTTGCTCTCTAAGTTTGAGGTGAAGTCCTGACAAAAAACCCAGGTCCTATGAGATGCCTTTTTCACCTAAACCTCTAAACTTCTCTCCTTTCTAAGGGCACAAAGGACAGATTTGTCACTCCATCAACAAGACCCACGTTCCCACAGTGACTCCAGGCACATTCCCCCAGGGGCTCACCGTCGTTGGGCATGGTGAGGATGGGGATCTGGGTGATGGAGCCGTTCCTGCCCTCCACGCGCCCGGCACGCTCGTAGATGGTGGCCAGGTCAGTGTACATGTAGCCAGGGAAGCCTCGGCGCCCAGGCACCTCCTCCCGAGCTGCTGACACCTGGGGCAGCCACAAAAATGTGAAAAAAGGAGTGTTTAATTGTGGACAGCTTTTTATTGAGACATAGTTGATGGGAAAAGTGACGAGGTAGACGGGAGACTTGCTCATCTTCTAATGCAGACAAATCTCAGCTTTATTGATTAACAGAATTACTTTTATAATCACAGTAATAAGGCTCATGCATATTGCAAAACTAAAGCTTACTATTGGTCAGCTATAAAAGTCAGTCACACCTATTCTTAAGATGTTTGTGGCTTCTTTTTTTACTTCCTGTTATCACATAATTTACAAAACAACTTCTTGCTCAAAGAAACTATGTCCTTGAATTAGGCAGCTGCTGTTTTCTTAAATGCTCTCTCTCACGTTACTTTTCCTATGGACTGTGTCTCAGTAAAAAAACTGTCCACAGAAAAGAGACGTGAGAAAATACATCTGAGAAAGCAACAGCTGCCTAATTCAAGGACACGGTTTCCTTGAGCAAGAAGCTGTTCAAGAAAATCTGTGATAACAGGAGGTAAAAAGAAGCCACAAACATCCTGGGAAAGGTGGGACTGACTTTTTATAGCTGACCAATAATGAGCTCTACTTTTGCAATATGGATGAGCCTTATTACTGTGATTATCAAAGTGTGCCTGTTAATCAATAAATCTGAGACTTGTCAATCAACATCAGATGAGCAATTTCTCCCGTCGATCTCATCATTTAATGATTGGCTTTTGGCAAATATTCAATTGAGTACAGTATGTGTTGTGTTAGAAAGTAATGCTGTATTAATTCTCTTAAAAATTTGGTTTTAGATTATGAGAGGAATGGTGGATTTGTGTTTCCAAACAAGCTGTGGGGCTGCTGGGAGATAAAACCAGCACTGGGAGAGAAAAGAAACAATGGGAAGGATTGCACTGATTGATGAATGGAAAAAGAGATTTGCTTTTATAAATAAACTTTAGGTTTGCTGATAAACGAAATTAGACGTTGAAAGATGAAAGAAACAATGGAGAAAAAAACCCTCTAAATTCTGAAAGAATTAAAAATTAAAAGGGAGGATTATACATTAGAGGGAAATCTTTGAGAAATCTTCGGTATCAGGAGTATTGAGGAGTCTGAACCTCTCAAGTACCTCAGCCAATGGGGAAAAATCCCTCAATTCAGTAAGAATTAAAAATTTAAAGGGAGGGTTATAGATTAGAGGGGAATCTTTGGGATCAGGTGCTCTGGGAAGTCTGAACCTCTCAAGTACCTCAGAAATGGGGAGAGAGAGAAGGGAAATGTGGCTGGAAATTGGGATAAAAAGGGAGGCTGTATCCCAGGTTGCTCCAACTCCCATTAATTAATACCTCAAGGGTTGCCTTGTGACAGGACAAGGCAAATCCAGAATTGGGGGCTCAAACTCCTGATTCATGGAATTATGGGGTGCTTTGGGTTGCAAAGAAGCTTAAATATCATCCAGTGCCACCCCTGCCATGGCAAGAGCACCTCCCACTGTCACAGGTTGCTCCAAGCCCTGTCCAACCTGGCCTGGGACACTTCCAGGGGTGGAATTGCCAGCAGTGAAATAAATCCCAGCCCACCAAGGATCAGCTAAAATCCTCACTGGCTGCTCCCAACCATCCCAATGAACATTAACTCCAACAGCAGCTCGGCTCCTCACTCCCCAGCACCCCCTTCTGCCAACACCCCCATTAATTAACACCTTAATGAGCACACACACCTCTCTGAGAGCCTCAGCATAGGAGCTCATGTCTGTCAGGATGACCAGCACGTGTTTCTCACACTGGTAGGCCAGGAACTCTGCCGTGGTCAGCGCCAGCCGGGGCGTGATGATGCGCTCGATGCTGCAACACAAACCTGCTGTCACCTGCAGGGACCCCTGAGCCACAGCCTGGGGCTGCCAGGCACCCCTGCAGCCCCAGCACTGCCCCTGCAGCCCCAGCACTGCCCCTGCAGCCCCAGCACTGCCCCTGCAGCCCCAGCACTGCCCCAGCACTGCCCCTGCAGCCCCAGCACTGCCCCTGCAGCCCCAGCACTGCCCCTGCATGGAGGAGCAATGGGGGCAGCACGGTGGGGATGGATGGAGAGGAAAGATCTCTGCAGCCAGGTGGTGGAATTTGGTGGATTTTGGGGTTTATTGCAAAGGGCCTGGGTGCAGGGCCCTGCTGGGAGCTGCCAGCCACAGCTCAGAGCAGGGCTGAGAGAAGAGAGGGGGAGAGAGGGTGAGAGAGTAAAAGCATAAGAGAGCAAAAAGGGTAAGAGCCAAGAGAGCGAAGTTCCCATTACAACACAACAAATCTTCTGTGCTGAATATTCTCATTCTCACTCACCAATCCAGTACAAGATACAAATCCTACAGCATTTCTATACAGCCTATAAGAATCATTACATTGCCATCCTGTGTTACATTTTAAACCCTAAAAACTCCTCTTTGGGCCCCTCCTGCCAAGCTGCAGGGTCTGCTCTGCCCCTTGGAGCTGTCTGCAAGCAGAGGGTGTTGTTCCATCCAAAGGGGATCACCTTCAGCAGCCACACCATTGTTTTCCAGTTGTTCAGTGACTGAGGGATCTCAAAGCTTGCTTTCATTTCAATCTCACTTATAGTTTCTATATTCTCCAAATCTTTTTCCAGGCAATCATATTTGTAAGGTTTTCCTGTTTCATCTTCCATAACACCTGCATCAGCTCCAGCATTGTCCCTGTAGCTGCATCTGGAGCAGTATTTTAGCTGCAGCAGCAGCATAGCACCTGGAGCTGCACCAGCACCACCCCTGCAGCTCCAGCACTGCATCTGCAGCTGCACCTGGAGCACCAGCTGCACCTGGAGCAGTATTTTAGCTGCAACTCCAGCACTGCACCTCCATCTGGAGCAGCATTTTAGCTGCAACAGCAGCATAGCACCTGGAGCAGCATCAGCACTGCACCTGCAGCTCCAGCATTGCACCTGCAGCAGCATCTTAGTTGCAGCTCCACCAGCCCCACTGCACCTGCAGCTCCAGCAGCATCTCACCTGCAGCATTGCTGCCACAAACCCCCCAGAAGGCTCTGACCCCCCCAGCTGTTTGTCCTGCCCCCTCAGGGGGTGCCACTCACGTGGGGTCGTTGGCCAGGTTCAGGAACAGGCACACGTTGTCCATGGAGCCGTTCTCCTCAAAGTCCGACTTGAAGAACCGAGCGGTCTCCATGTTCACCTAAAGCACAGCTCTGGCTTCAACCTGGCACATTTCCCAGCCAATTAAGGGCTGATGAGCTCATTAATAACCCACAGCAAAGATCTCCAGCCATCAGGTTCCTCTACACGGCAAGAGTGTGCAACTTCTGGAATTCCAGGCTGGAGATGAAGTCTGAGGGATTTTATCCTGATCAGCCAGGCTTTGTTGGAATCATGGAATGGTTTGGGTGGGAAGGGAGCCCAAAAAACCCTCTGTGGGAATCCACAAAATCAGAGGGTTTTGGGAAAAGCTACAAAAGGCCTCAGAGACAGCAGAACTGTGATTAGAGCTGAGCAGCAGCCATGAGATTGGTCAGCAGAAAAATTATTTAAAGTGTAGAAAAGCAAGGACAAATAGAACAATGGTCTGTGTATTAATGCTTGTCTAGAATAACTCCCTAAGCTGCAGGAAGTTTATCTAGAGAGATATTAGGAAGGTTAAAGCTTAATAATGGAGCTCTGTGCATTGTGTTTGAAGGCTCACAAGCAGGTGCTGTATTTGAAATAAGCAAGCATTGTTTAATGAAAGGTACCTGTGCTTATAGTGGTTGGATGGAACTACTGTCAATGTGCTTTTGCTTTGTGGGATTGGTCAAAAAACTTTTAAAGTGAGTTGTGACATTAAGTTCTTTTTCTGCTGCCTGGGATGTGAGCTGGTGGCATCTTCCCATTGTCACAACCATGGAATGAGGCTGATGCTGCAAATCAAACAGCTCAAGGCAATTCCCAGCAGTCCTGTCCTGTTTGTGATTTGTACACAGCCCCCAGCCAGTGTCACCCTCCAGTGCCATGGGCAGGGACACCTCCCACCACCCCAGGGTGCTCCAAGCCTCACCCAGCCCTGCACACCTCCAGGGATGGGGCAGCCCCAGCTTGTCTGGGCAGCCATTCCAGGGGCAGATTCCAGCCTTGGGGATTTTCACCCATTCTTTAATTCCAAGCACACAAAAGCTGCTCAGGCCTCAGCCACACTCAGAATGTCTCAGACTCCTCCAGCCCCACCTTCCCCCAGCTCTGTGGGCTCACCCCCATGGCAGCAAAGACGATGGCAAAGTTCTCCTCACTGTAATCCATCACATCTTTGGATTTCTTCACCAAGCCAGCCTGGCGACAGATCTGAGCTGCAATCTAGGCAAGAAACATCCCAGGGTTTGCATCTGATGCTGTCCCACAGCCCACAATTAAATTTATTTTTGGCTCCCAGCAGGTTTAGAGCAGCTCTGAGGGCCTCACCTCGTTGTGGGGCAGCCCAGCAGCTGAGAAAATGGGGATTTTCTGGCCCCTGGCAATACTGTTCATGCCATCTATGGCAGAAATCCCAGTCTGGATCATTTCCTCTGGGTAGATCCGACACTGGGGGTTGATTGGCTGCCCTGTGGGATTTTGGAGAGAACACAATGTTACACCTTGGACATGCTGGGAGCTTTATCAAACACCCTGAAAAATGGGTACAAACCCCACTGTGACACCAACAGATTGTCAGCAGCACCTGGTCACACCTCACCTTCCAAGACTCTGCTGTTAAATGCTCATATCAGTGTAAAAATTATTTAAAAGTCTGCCAGGTTATCAGCATTTCACCTTTAGGTGTGGTAGAATTAAGTACAAATAACAAAAAACATCTTTCAAACATTGCAGAAAATTTTCTGCTCCCTCATCTCCCTGCACTTGGGTAATTTAATCAGAATTTGGTCATACATATACTCAAAAATGAGTACAAACCCCATTGTGACAGCAGCAGATCTTTAGCAGCACCTGGTCACACCTGACCTTTAAAAACTTTGCTGTTAAATGCTCATGTCAGTGTAAAAATGATTTTAAACTCTGCCAGGTAATCAGAATTTCACCTTTAGGTGTGGTAGAATTAAGTACAAATAACAAAAAACATCTTTCAAATATTGCAGAAAATTTTCTGCTCCCTCATCTCCTTGCACTTGGGTAATTTAATCAGAATTTGGTGCCATACACAAAGTCAAAAATGAGTACAAACCCCACTGTGACACCAACAGATCTTTAGCTGCACCTGGTCACACCTGACCTTCCAAGACTCTGCTGTTAAATGCTCATGTCAGTGGTAAAAATTATTTAAAACTCTGCCAGGTTATCAGCATTTCACCTCAAATAACAAAGAGCATCTTTCAAACATCACAGAAAATTTTCTGCTCCCTCATCTCATTGCACTTGGGTAATTTAATTAGAATTTGGACATACACATACTCAAAAATGAGTACAAATCCCACTGTGACACCAACAGATCTTTAGTTGCACCTGGTCATACCTGCCCTTTAAAAACTTTGCTGTTAAATGATTATGTCAGTGTAAAAATGATTTAAAACTCTGCCAGGTAATCAGAATTTCACCTTTAGGTGTGGTAGAAGTCTACAAATAACAAAGAGCATCTTTCAAACATTGCAGAAAATTTTCTGCTCCCTCATCTTCCTGCACTTGGGTGATTTAATTAGAATTTGGTGCCATACACAAACTCAAAAATGAGATGAAACTCCTCCCAAGTTAGATTTTGTAATCTAATATATAACAAATAGTTAGTTCTTGTGTTCAAAGATATAAATTCAGAAAGCTGAAACACACCAGGTTTGACTTTGCTCCCCCTCAGAAAAGGATTAAGAACAAACCCATAATGTCCAGGAAATCCTCAGCCAAGACAATGGGACCTCTGTCTATGGGTTTTCCTGACCCATTGAACACTCTGCCTGTAGGAAACAGCAAGAAAAATGAGAATTATTGTGACAAGCAGGTAATTTTGGATAAATCTGATCACTGCTCACATCCACAGGTAAATCCTCACCAAGCATGTCCTCTGAGACTGGGGTTCTCAGGATGTCCCCAGTGAACTCACAGGAGGTTTTCTTGGCATCAATCCCTGAAGTGCCTTCAAATACCTGCAAAATGCAGCAGGAAAAATAAAAATCAACCACAGGACAGGAGTTTTGTGCTTCACAAAGCAACTCCTGAATGCTGCTTCACCTGCAGCCTCAGGGCACAAAGCAGGAGCTGCTCTGAAAGGGCTTCAAGGGCTGGTAGAAAACACCACAAAATCTTGCTTTAAAAAAAAATAAAATCCTTAATTCTATCAGCAACAACACCAAACCTGGTGCAATTCCTTTGATCTCAAGTGTTTCCTCCTGCCAAGCTCTTCAGATTCAATAATGTGAACAAGAAACAGATTTTTAGGAGAAATATCAGCACCCACTCAGCACGGGGCTGATCTGGAATCCAACTCTGCAAATTCCAGGGGATTCCTTTAATCCAGCAGCAAAGGAATCCAGTGGGGATGGAAATAAATAAAGGGGGGATGGAAATAAACTCAGTGGGGTGGAAATAAACCCAGGAGGGTGGAAATAAATCCAGTGGGGATGGAAATAAATCCAGGGAGGATGGAAATAAACCTAGTGGGGATGGAAACACAAATGTCACTGTTCACAGTCAGAAATCTCCTCAGATTATCAATGCCACCTGCACTGGAACAAGCAGGTGATTTGTTGTTTCCACTGAAAAAGAACAAATCTCCAGCCAGGTTTAGGGCTCATCCTGATGAATTAATGATGGGGAAAGAGCTTCCTAAAAAATCCTGAATTTTATCAGCAACAACACCAAACCTGGTGCAATTCCTTGGATCTCAAGTGTTTCCCCCTGCCAAGTTCTTCAGATGCAATCTGAAGAAACAGATTTTTAGGAGAAATACTTAAAATATCAGCACAGGACTGATCTGGACTCCAGCACTGCAAATTCCAGGAGATTCCTTTAATCCAGCAGCAAAGGAATCCAGTGGGGATGGAAATAAAAAAAGGGGGGATGGAAATAAACTCAGTGGGGTGGAAATAAACCCAGGAGGGTGGAAATAAACCCAGGAGGGTGGAAATAAACCCAGTGGGGTGGAAATAAATGCAGTGGGGTGGAAACACAAATGTCACTGTGCACAGTCAGAAATCTCCTCAAATTATCAATGCCACCTGCACTGGAACAAGCAGGTGATTTGTTGTTTCCATTGAAAAAGAACAAATCTCCAGCCAGGTTTGCTTTGGTTTGGGGCTCATCCTGATGAATTAATGATGGGGAAAGAGCTTCCTGCTCCTACCTGAACCACAGCTTTGGAGCCACTGACTTCCAGCACCTGCCCACTCCTCCTGGTGCCATCGGGCAGGGTCAGGTGAACGATCTCGGCGTACCTGGGGAACTGAGGGGGCACAGGGAGGAGGGAAGGGGTTAAACTCCAGCCAGCAAACAAAAATCATCACATCCCAACCTGGTTTCCTAAAAATGACTCGGTTTTTATGCATAATTTTATCATCAGAACAAACTCCTGCCCAGGATATTAAATCTCTCAAGTTAAAGACATTTTTGTGGGAATATTTGGATGGTTGGAGATGCCAGAATTAGTTCTAAAATCTCTAAATTGTGGTAGAAAGACTCAGAGCAGCCTCTGCACAAGAAGAAAAACCTGCAGCAGTTTTGCCTGAAAAGGAGCCAGGAGTGTCCACAGCTTCCTTTTGCAGAGCACTGATGTGGAAACAGAAATGTTGGGAGCAAAGCAAACAGCTTCATTTCAGCTTGGAATGTCATCAGCATTCCAGGGGGTTGGGAAAACCCAAACTCTGCTTCCCTTCTTTCCCCAGGAAAGGAAAGAAAAACTCAAACTCTGCTTCCTTTCTTTCCCCAGGAAAGGAAAGAAAAACCCAAACTCTGCTTCCTTTCTTTCCCCAAGAAAGGAAAGAAAAACCCAAACTCTGCTTCCTTTCTTGGGGAAAGAAAAACCCAAACTCTGCTTCCTTTCTCTCCCCAGGAAAGGAAAGAAAAACCCAAACTCTGCTTCCTTTCTTTCCCCAGGAAAGGAAAGAAAAACCCAAACTCTGCTTCCTTTCTTTCCCCAAGAAAGGAAAGAAAAACCCAAACTCTGCTTCCTTTCTTTCCCCAGGAAAGGAAAGAAAAACTCAAACTGTGCTTCCTTTCTCTCCCCAGGAAAGGAAATAAAAACCCAAACTCTGCTTCCTTTCTTTCCCCAGGAAAGAAAAGAAAAACCCAAACTCTGCTTCCTTTCTTTCCCCAGGAAAGAAAAGAAAAATCCAAACTCTGCTTCCTTTCTTTCCCCAGGAAAGGAAAGAAAAACCCAAACTCTGCTTCCTTTCTTTCCCCAGGAAAGAAAAGAAAAATCCAAACTCTGCTTCCTTTCTTTCCCCAGGAAAGGAAAGAAAAACCCAAACTCTGCTTCCCTTCTTTCCCCAAGAAAGGAAAGAAAAACTCAAACTCTGCTTCCCTTCTTTCCCCAAGAAAGGAAAGAAAAACCCAAACTCTGCTTCCTTTCTTTCTCCAAGAAAGGAAAGAAAAACTCAAACTCTGCTTCCTTTCTTTCCCCAGGAAAGGAAAGAAAAACCCAAACTCTGCTACCCTTCTTTCCCCAAGAAAGGAAAGAAAAACCCAAACTCTGCTTCTTTTCTTGGGGAAAGAAAAACTCAAACTCTGCTTCCCTTCTCCCTTTCCTCCTGCCTCAGAGGAATTTCCCACTCCTGTTCATCCCAGCAGGCAGAAATGCACCAAAGTGGCTCTGGGGAACTTCCCAGCAGTCTGGATTTTACCTTTCCCAGCTTTTCCTGATAATTCTCCCTCCAACATCTCCATCAACAGCTGAGAATTTACCTTAACCTGGTCCAGGATAACCAGGGGCCCGTTCACACCTGACACAGTTTTGTAAGCTGCAAAATAAAACCACAGAGCAGGAGTCAGGAACTTCCTCAGGAACATCCCAGATCCCATTTCCCACATCCTAATTCCCACTCCATCCCTTCCCACATCCCATTTCCTACTTCCAATTTCATTCCTTCCCAATTTCCTTCCATTTCATCCCTTCCCAGACCCCATTTCCCACTCCATCCCTAGCACCAGGCTCAGATTTGGGGTCTGATTTCTGTTTATTAGGAACTCCACAGGAAGGATTAGGGACAGGATTGGGTGTCCAGCATTTTTCCAGCTCCTAGAGGTGATCCCAGTGTTTATTCCCCATTACAGGAATTCATGGAGCACTTTTCCTGCTCCCTGAGGGTGACACTGACACAATCCCATTGTTTATTCCCCATTACAGGAATTCATGGAACAGTTTTCCAGCTCCTAGAGGTGATCCCAGTGTTTATTCCCCATGACAAAAATTCATGGAGCATTTTTCCTGCTCCCTGGAGCTGACAATGGTGTGATCCCAGTGTTTATTCTCCACAACAGGAATTCATGGAGCATTTTTCCTGCTCCTGGAGGTGACTCCCAGTGTTTATTCCCCATTACAGAAATTCATGGAGCATTTTTCCTGCTCCTGGAGGTGATCCCATTGTTTATTCCCCATTACAGGAATTCATGGAGCATTTTTCCTGCTCCTGGAGGTGATCCCAGTGTTTATTCTCCAGGACAGGAATTCATGGAGCATTTTTCCAGCTCCTAGAGGTGATCCCAGTGTTTATTCCCCATTACAGGAATTCATGGAGCATTTTTCCTGCTCCTGGAGGTGATCCCAGTGTTTATTCTCCAGGACAGGAATTCATGGAGCATTTTTCCAGCTCCTAGAGGTGATCCCAGTGTTTATTCCCCAGGACAGGAATTCATGGAGCATTTTTCCTGCTCCTGGAGGTGATCCCAGTGTTTATTCCCCAGGACAGGAATTCATGGAGCATTTTTCCTGCTCCTGGAGGTGATCCCAGTGTTTATTTTCCAGGACAGGAATTCATGGAGCATTTTTCCTGCTCCTGGAGGTGATCCCAGTGTTTATTTTCCAGGACAGGAATTCTTGCAGCATTTTTCCTGCTCCTGGAGCTGATCCCAGTGTTTATTCCCCATGACAGGAATTCCCAGCTCAGGTTGGAGGGTGCTTGGGGCACCCTGGCACAGCAGAAGGTGTCCCCATGGCAGGGGTGGCACTGGGTGGGTTTTAGGTCCCTTCTCACCCAAACCATTCCATGATTCTGCCATTCCAGGGGAGGATTTTGCTGTCAGCTCAGGGAAAAAGCAGCAGCTGACCCCAGGCAGGGGAATCCTGACTCAGAGCTGCCTCAGGGTCACGAGGAGCAGCTGGGGCTGTTCCTCACCCATCCTGGGGGGGAACGGGACAGTGGGGGCACCCAGAGCCCAGCCAGGACCCCAAATCCCACTGGGGCCACCCAGAGCCCAGCCAGGACCCCAAATTCCAGCAGGGAACCCCCAGGTTTTGACACTGCAATAGAACAGCTGGAACTGCAGCCAGGGCTGTTCCTCACCCACCCCAGGTGGGGAAATGGGACAGTGGGGCCACCCAGAGCCCAGCCAGGATCCCAAATCCCAGTCGGGCCATCCAGAGATCACCCAGGATCCCAAATCCCAGTGGGGCCATTCAGAGCCCAGCCAGGACCCCAAATCCCAGTGGGGCCATCCAGAGCCCAGCCAGGACCCCAAATCCCAGCAGGGAACCCCCAGGTGCTGACAGTGCAATAAAACAGCTGGAACTGCAGCCAGGGCTGTTCCTCACCCACCCCAGGTGGGGAAATGGGACAGTGGGGCCATCCAGAGATCACCCAGGACCCCAAATCCCAGTGGGGTCACCCAGAGCCCAGCCAGGACCCCAAATCCCAGTGGGGCCATCCAGAGCCCAGCCAGACCTCAAATCCCAGTGGGGCCATCCAGAGCCCAGCCAGACCTCAAATCCCAGTGGGGCCATCCAGAGCCCACCCAGGACCCCAAATCCCAGCAGGGAACCCCCAGGTGCTGACAGTGCAATAAAACAGCTGGAACTGCAGCCAGGGCTGTTCCTCACCCACCCCAGGAGGGGAAATGGGACAGTGGGGCCACCCAGAGCCCAGCCAGGATCCCAAATCCCAGTGGGGCCATTCAGAGCCCAGCCAGGACCCCAAATCCCACTGGGGCCACCCAGAGCCCAGCCAGGACCCCAAATCCCAGTGGGGCCACCCAGAGATCACCCAGGATCCCAAATCCCAGTGGGGCCACCCAGAGCCCAGCCAGGACCCCAAATCCCAGCAGGGAACCCCCAGGTGCTGACAGTGCAATAAAACAGCTGGAACTGCAGCCAGGGCTGTTCCTCACCCACCCCAGGAGGGGAAATGGGACAGTGGGGCCACCCAGAGCCCACCCAGGACCCCAAATCCCATCTGGGAACCCCCCAGGGCCTCCCCAGGTGCAGACCCTGCAATGAAACAGCCAGAACTGCTGCAAGGTCAGCCCTGACCAAACTGATCCAGCTCAGGAGAGCCAGGCTTAAACTGCTAAGCTCAGCTTTAGCCCTGCAATCCTCCTGAGCACCCCGAGACAGAGCCCTGACCCCAATCCCTGCTGGGCCTGAGCTGGGAGAGGCACCTGGGAACAGCAGGAGGAGGAAACAGCTCAGGGCCAGAGGGGCTGGGATTGGGAACAGGAACAAGGAATGGGATTGGGAACAGGGAATGAGAATGGGACACAGGAACAGGGAATGAGAATGGGACACAGGAAATGGGACTGGGAACGAGACACAGAAAATGGGAATGGGAATAGGGATTGAGAACCAGGATAGGGATTGGAAATGGCACCAGGGAATAGGACTGGGAACTGGGAATGGGATTGGGATATAGGGAATGGGAACTAGGAATGGGAACAGGATACAGGGAATGGGATTGGTAACAGGGAGTGGTACTGGGATACAGGGAATGGGAACTGGGAACCAGGACTGGGAACTGGGATATAGAGAATGGGATTAGTAACAGGGAATGGTACTGGGATAATCAGGAATAGGACTGGGAACTGAGAATGAGATTGGTAACAGGGAATGGCATTGGGATATGGGCAATGGGGCTGGGATAACCAAGAAGGTGATTAGGAACCAGGATTTGGGAATGGGATTGAGATATAGGGAATTGGGACCGGGAATGGGAACAGGGAATGGGGCAATGGGAATTAGGAATGAAACCAGGATATAGGGGATGGGAACAGGGAATGGGATTAGGATAATCAGGAATAGGACCAGGACATAGGGAATGGAAAAGCTGACCCTGGGTGAGACATTTCATGTGGAAAGGCTGACCCTGAGTGAGGCATTTCACCCCGTGACTGTCTCATGAGCTCTCCTTCCTCAATCAGCCTCTCAGGCTGTTCCACGGCAAACCAAAGGCAGCCCGGAACATTTCCCATTTTCTCAGTTCAGGGAAAATCCAGACTCTCCATGGAAAACCCTGCAGCGCCCCTGGCTCCAGCCCTGCCAGCAGCCTCTGCTCCAGGGCAAAGGCCTGGAACCGCAGCGTGGGTTTGGCTTCCAAACCTGGCGGAGATTCCCAAAGGATCCGCGACCCGGGAGCGGCTGGGCAGCCCCCCGCAGCTCCCGGTGCTATTCAGGGCACAAGTAAAGCCACTTTATGTAATTGCAGCCACAAAAACTCCTTCACGCACTCTGATTTCTCCCCACTTCGCTGCCACAGAGCGATTTTACCAAAGCCCCGCATTTCCCCTTTTTCACCCCCGATTTCTCAATCCAGTGTTAAATACAGACTCCATCCCACCGCCACCACTACCAGTTCCCGGAATGAACCCCGGCTTTCGGGAGGGACACGGGCCGGGTAAATTACGGTGTTAATTATGATGTTAATTAACCCGGGCTGTTCTGAGGGGGTGGGCGAACCGACGCTGCGGCCTGCCCGGGCCCGGCGCTGCGGCCCCCGAGGCGGGCGGATCCCCCCTCCCGCAGCCCCCCGGGTCCCCCCGCACGCCCCGCACTCACTGAGGCGCGGCTGGGACAGGAAATCGCGGGTCAGAGCCGCCGCCTGCTCGCGGGGCCCGCCGGGCCCGGCGCCGTTCACGGCCCCGCGCAGCGCCCGCACCGCCGCCATGTTGGACCGGCTGCTGAGGGGAGGGGCTGCGCATGCGCTCTTATAGCGGGGGCAGGGACACGCCCAGCGACGCACAGACACGCCCACTCACGCACGGGACACGCCCAGTGACTCGCTGGACACGCCCACCGGCGGGAAGGGGCGGGGCCGGAGCTGTCCCAGGTCCTGAAAGGGAAAAGGAAAAGGAAAAGGAAAAGGAAAAGGAAAAGGAAAAGGAAAAGGAAAAGGAAAAGGAAAAGGAAAAGGAAAAGGAAAAGGAAAAGGAAAAGGAAAAGGAAAAGGAAAAGGAAAAGGGAGAGAAAGAGGAAGAGGGAAGGGGAAGAAGAAAAGGGAAAAGGCAAAAGGAAAAGGAAAGACAGAATAATGAGAGGAAGAGGAAAGGGAAAGGAAAAGAGGAAGAGGAAAAGGGAAAAGGAAAAGGAAGAGAAAGAGCAAGAGGAAGAGGCAGAAGAAGAGGAAAATGGAAGAGGAAGAGGAAGGAAAAATTTAATGGATCAGAATAAAAGAATTGCAAAGTCAAAAGGGGAAAGGTACGAGGAAAAAAGGCAAGAGAAAAGAGGAAGAGGAAAATAAGGAAAAAAATGAAGAAAAATTTAAAAAACTATTAAAATAATAAAAGATAGAAAAATAGCAAAAAGGAAGAATAAAAAGCAAAAGGAAGGAAAAGGGAAGTAAAGCGAGGAAGATGGAGCAGTGAGACAGAAGGGGATGGGGTTTTAAATCAATTGCCCCACCCTGCTGGCTCAGAACTGGAAATATTTGGGGAAAACTGCAAAGAGGCCTGGGTGATTCTGCCTGGAGCAGCAAGGAGACAGAGAGACAGGAAACCTCCCGAGGGGGCAGCAAACAGAACAGGTAACTCCACAGAAAGGCTTAAATGCAGAAAAACAGCAGGGGAAAAGGAAAAAAAGGGGAAGGTGAAGGAGAATCGGGAGCCTTCTGTTGAGTTTCAGGATCCCCAGGATGAAGGAGGAACTGAGAATCTGACTCCATGTTCTCAGAAGGCTGATTTATCATTTTATGATATTATATTATAAAGAATGCTATACTAAACTATACTAAAGAATACAGGAAGGACACAGACAGAAGAATAAAAGATAATAATGAAAAACTCGTGACTCTGTAGAGTCTGACACAACCTGACCATGGTTGATCAATAAGTAAAAACAATTCACCAGTTGGATAAACAATCACCTACCACATTCTAAAACAGCAAAACACAGGAGAAACAATCAGATAATTATTGTTTTCCTTTTTCTCTGAGGCTTCTCAGCTTCCAAGGAGAAAATGCTGGGAATTTTTCCACAAAAAATGACAGCGACAGCTCCGCCCTCCCTCAGCAGATGGTGCTGCTGCCCCGCTGTGAAAAGTGAAATTAAACGGCTCTAGGCAGATATTTACTATCTATATTGTGTTGTGTTGATTGTTAGTGCTGTATTAACATTTTAATGGTGTGGGAAATGTAGTTTGGTGGTTAAAAGGTAACTTTTGTAGTTAAAACAGGAACTATGCATGTGGGATATTTTTTAAAGAGAGGAATGAGGTGCTCATACCAAGATAGCAGCCACAGGACAGCGAAATCTTTCAGAGAAGAGAATTTATTGCTCCATTATCAGAAGAAATTAACTTCTTCCTGCCTTGCTCAGGCCTGAAGACGCCTCAGGATTCAGAGGAAGAAGCTGACACTGCCCAGACAGAATCCTGTGTTTGGATGGAATTTATGCATCACGTATGAGGTGTATGAACATGCAACAGGCTGCTGCTTTTAAGGGTTAATCCTCTGTTCACCTGTGTCCCTTTTCAGGCTTATTTTGCCCAGAAAAGGTACCCAGACTGTCCTTAACTCTTTGTTTTTATTGTCTCATATTGTCCTAAATCCAAATTGTCCAAATTATTATTACTCTAATTATATTGCTATTTTAATAACCATTTTATTATCATTAAACTTTTAAAAAAAATTTAAAAAACAAGCGATTTGATTTTTTCAGGTTTTTCACACCTGCTCATGCCCTGCCTGGGCTCCAGGCATCGGGAGAGCGATTTCCAGGCAATTCTCGGCTCCTGAAATCCATTTAAAGGCTCGGATCCCGCTCTAATGCTCACCCAGGGAATTCCCAGGCAGGATTTTCCCATCTGTCCTTTTTGGTGATTGTTTTTGGCCAGGCAGGAGGCACAGAAATGGCACCAGAGGCAGACTGATGTCACCAAACGTGACAAACACACGATCAGGGTCTAAGGAGAAAAAAGTTTTTTTTTATTTTGCCCGTTCTCCAGCTTATATACTCTTAACAAAGGGTGATTTTAAGTCATTAACTATATCACAATAACTTATTATATTCATTGGTGCAGAGCAATTAGCGTCAATATAACTGGCAAAAATTCTACAAAAATTTAATTAGGCACATATACACATCTACTTATGCACGTAGTCCAGTTTACAAAAATTCTCATGTATCTTTTCTAATCTGTTTCCATGCTGACAGCCTTCTTTTCTTTCTTGTTATGGACAGACTCAAAAATCAACAATTGTTATTTCTTCCATTAACTCACTTTGCTTGCAGGCCAGCTGTCCAGGACCTCTATAGCGGAGAAAAGGTGAATGAATATATTTAAGATTTATTCCCTCTCCCTGCAGTACATCTCCGTGTCCTGGATGAAGGATGGCGTCTTCCTCTGAGGGAAGAGCTTGCAGAGAATCTGCATTTTCTCCCACGGCTGCAGAGAGCAGATTTAAACTACCCCGAACACATCGCTCAGGGTGCCTCAGCGTCTCTTTGAGCGAGGCTTTACGCGCTCTCCGTCCTGAGGGGGCGCGGCCGCCATGACAGCGGGCCCGCCCTCCTTCCCGCCCTCCTTCCCGCCCTTTCCCCCTCCCTCAGGGCCGCCGATCTCGCGAGACTTCGCGCGCCCCGCCCTTTCCTGTAATGGCGGCGCCCTAGACCGCGCGGCCGGCACCGTCAGCGTCATCAGTGCCCGCTGTCACCGCTGTCACCGCCGTCACCGCCACCACCACCACCACCACCACCGTCTGTGCCACCGCCGCCACCTCTGTCACCGCCACCATGCATTCCGACGATGTGAGTCCCACCGTTCTTTCGGCCCCGTGTCCAACGCGTGCTCCGCCGCCGGGCCCGCCTCACGTGGCCGGGGGTCCCCTGTGTGTCCCCAGCGGTGCTCTGGGGGGACTGGGGCACCGGCGGTCTGCTGTGTGTCCCCAGCGCGGCTGTGGCTCTGAGGGCACCGGGGCTGCCCTATGTGTCCCCAGCGCGGCTCTGAGGGCACCAGGGGTCTGCTGTGTGTCCATAGCGTGTCCCCAACGCGGCTGTGGCTCTGAGGGCACCGGGGCTGCCCTATGTGTCCCCAGCGCGGCTCTGAGGGCACCAGGGGTCCGCTGTGTGTCCATAGCGTGTCCCCAACGCGGCTGTGGCTCTGAGGGGACCGGGGCTCCCCTATGTGTCCCCAGCGCGGCTCGGAGGGCACCCGGGGTCTGCTGTGTGTCCATAACGTGTCCCCAACGCGGCTGTGGCTCTGAGGGGACCGGGGCTCCCCTATGTGTCCCCAGCGCGGCTCTGAGGGCACCCGGGGTCCGCTGCCTGTCCTCAGCGAGGCTGTGGCACCGGGTGTCCCCTGTGTGTCCCCAGCGTGTGCCCAGCGCGGCTGTGGCTCCGGGGGCACCGGGAGTGTGAATGGGGACGTGGCAGCAGCACTCGTGCTGTGTCTGCACGCTCTCCGTACCAGGGGACACCGAGCAAACCCCGATGTTTGTGGGGTGTCCCCCGTCAGCTGCCGGAGCCGGCAGGGACACGCGGCTGAGGGGTGTCACGGTGTTCCATCATGTTAAAGTGTTTGTTGGTGCTGGGAGGTCGATTAGGGCGTCGTTGATGATTATCAGGATTTGATGGTTTTGACGAAGGTTGAGGGCCATTGGTTGTTTCTGTATGTGGATATGAGGATGATGAGGATGGATAAAGTGAATAATCCTAAGTAAGCTTTGATTAGGCCGGGGTGGAGGGTGGTGGCAGCTTTGGTTGTTGTTAGTTGCAGGTTGGCTACTCCTTCTGGGCCTAGTATTTTCTATCAGGAGAGGTCAATTAGGTGAGGGGCAATGTTTTGTCCTCCGTTGAGGAAGTTAGTTATGGTTAGGAGGTGGATTAAAGTGTTAAAGCATCCTAGGAGAAGCTTGAGAGAGGAGTTTGCTTTGTGAGGATGAGTGTTTGTGCTTTTTGAAATTTCTAGGGCTCAAGTGATGCTTGAGGCTGTTATGATCAGGGCAGTTATTTTAATGGAAAGTGGTTGTTGGAGGGGTTTTTGTGGGGATGATAAATGAGGTCACCACTGTTTGTGTCCCCTGCAGGTTGTCTGGAGCATGCTGGGGAACAGGCAGTTCTGCTCCTACAAGATGACGTGAGTTTGGGGGACACGGTGGGCTGGGGGCTTTGGGGGGTACAGCAGGGACATGCTCGGGTACCCCCTAAATTGTCCCCTCTGTGCCACCACATGTGGGAGTCACAGAGGATGGGGTGAGCTGTGGGAGCAGTGGGGTGTTCCTGCCCTCCCCTCATGGATTCCTTGTCCCGTTTTTTGGTTTTTTTGCAGCACCAAAACGCAGAATTTCTGCAGGAACGAGTACAACCTGACGGGGCTGTGCAACCGCTCCTCCTGCCCGCTGGCCAACAGCCAGTACGCCACGGTCCGGGAGGAGAAAGGTGGGAGCAGGGAAAGGGAGCAGGGAATGGGAGCAGGGATTCCTGCAGGGACAGGGAGGAGGGATTCCTGCAGGGAAAGGGAGCAGGGAAAGGGAGAAGGGATTCCTGCAGGGAAAGGGAGCAGGGATTCATGCAGGGAAAGGGGATCAGGGATTCCTGCAGGGAAAGGGGATCAGGAAAGGGGAGCAGGGATTCCTGCAGGGACAGGGAGCAGGGAAAAGGAGCAGGGATTCCTGCAGGGAAAGGGAGCAGGGATTCCTGCAGGGAAAGGGGATCAGGAAAGGGAGCACGGATTCCTGCAGGGAAAGGGAGCACGGAAAGGGGAGCAGGGAAAGGGAGCAGGGATTCCTGCAGGGAAAGGGGATCAGGGAAAGGAGCAGGGATTCCTGCAGGGAAAGGGGGTCAGGGAAAGGGGGAAGGGATTCCTGCAGGGAAAGGGGAGCAGGGATTCCTGCAGGGAAAGGGATCAGGGATTCATACAGGGAAAGGGGATCAGGGAAAGGGATCAGGGATTCATACAGGGAAAGGGGATCAGGGAAAGGGAGCAGGGATTCCTGCAGGGAAAGGGGATCAGGCCTTGGAAAGGGCCCCCAAGGGGGTTTGGAGCCCCCTTGGGGGCCCTGAATATTTGTGAAAAGCCAATCATTAAACACACATTTTCCACATTTCCTGTTTGTCCCAGGTCGCTGTTACCTCTACATGAAGACCATTGAGCGGGCGGCGTTTCCCCGGCGCCTCTGGGAGCGGGTGAGCTCGGGGACACGGCAGGGACAGCAGCCCTGGTGTCCCCACAGAGGGCAGGGAGGGACAGGGTGAGCTCGGGGACACTGCAGGGACAGCAGCCCTGGTGTCCCACAGAGGGCAGAGAGGGACAGGGTGAGCTCGGGGACACGGCAGGGACAGCAGCCTTGGTGTCCCACAGAGGGCAGGGAGGGACAGGCTGAGCTCGGGGACACAGCAGGGACAGCAGCCCTGGTGTCCCACAGAGGGCAGGGAGGGACAGGCTGAGCTCGGGGACACAGCAGGGACAGCAGCCTTGGTGTCCCACAGAGGGCAGGGAGGGACAGGGTGAGCTCGGGGACACGGCAGGGACAGCAGCCTTGGTGTCCCACAGAGGGCAGGGAGGGACAGGCTGAGCTCGGGGACACAGCAGGGACAGCAGCCCTGGTGTCCCCACAGAGGGCAGGGAGGGACAGGGGGGACAGCAGCAGGAATTTCCCCATGGAAAGGCTGCTCAGGCATGGAACTGTGTGGTATTCTCAGGAATCTCAGGATGAGGGAAAAGATGAGAATCTTGGCTCCATGTTTCAGAGGGTGACGGGATCGATATGAGAAATGCTCATCAGAAATGCTCATCAGATGATAATCGACAAGTCTCAGATTTATTGATTAACAGGCACTTTTATAATCACAGTAATAAGGCTCATCCATATTGCAAAAGTAGAGCTCATTATTGGTCAGCTATAAAAAGTCAGTCCCACCTTTCTCAGGATGTTTGTGGCTTCTTTTTTACCTCCTGTTATCACAGATTTTCTTGAACAGCTTCTTGCTCAAGGAAACTGTGTCCTTGAATTAGGCAGCTGTTGCTTTCTCAGATGGATTTTCTCACATCTCCTTTCCCATCAAGTATGTCTCAATAAAAAACTGTCCACAAGAGGGTTAATTTATTATTTTATGATGTATATTATATTAAAAGAAAATGATATATTAAAACTATACTAAAAGAATAGAAGAAAGGATTTCATCAGAAGGCCGGCAAGGAATAGAAAGGAATGATAATAAAATCTTGTGACTGACCAGAGAGTCTGAGAGAGCTGGACTGTGATTGACTATTAATTAGAAACCAATCCCAGATGCACCTGTTGCATTCCACAGCAGCAGATAACCATTGTTTACATTTTGTTTCTGAAGCCTCTCAGCTTCTCAGGAGAAAAAGTCCTAATGAAAAGATTTTTCATAAAAGATGTCTGTGACATGGAACTGTCGTTGTCGAGGCAGTCACAACACAAAGATCACAAACAGTCTCAGATGGGAACTCTTTATTATGGATCATGGCTGACCTTTTATACTCTTTCTAATTGTTTATACTTCTTCTACCCTAACTATTGGCCACAATAATTTAACATAACACCAGTGGTGAAAAGTTACAGTGGCTTCAGCTAAGTTTCTAAAAATTCTTCGTCCAGCTGCAAAGTTCTCTTCTTATCTTTCTTCAGTTCCTCACTTCTCTTGGTCTCCTTGGTTGCAGCCTTGGAGAGAGCTCCTTATCAGCTTGTTATTGCTTCTCAGCATCTTCCTGCTTCTCAGCTTCTTCTTGCTCCTTCAGCTGCCAGGCCTGCTGTTAGCCCCTTCCCCATGGAACTGCCCAGGGAGGTTTGCAGTCCCCATCCTGGAGGTGGCACTCAGTGCTCGGCGATGGGGATGAGGTGGGAATCCACCTTGGACGGCTTTTCCTTAATGATTCTGTGACTCTGGGGGCCATGCAGCCCCTCCCAAACGTCCCTTTCTTGTCCTGCTCTGTCACCCAGCCCTTCCCCTGTCCCTGCAGGTGCTGCTGAGCAAGAACTACGAGAAGGCCCTGGAGGAGATCGATGAGAACCTCATCTACTGGCCCCGCTTCATCCGGCACAAGTGCAAGCAGAGGTTCACCAAGATCACGCAGTACCTGATCCGCATCCGCAAGCTGACCCTCAAGAGACAGTAAGGGACACAGGAGTGACCACGGGAGTGACCTCTGCTGGCTTCTGGAGCCACTGCCCCTCTCCTGAGCTGCTGGTGCTACTGGGACATGGAGCTGGTCCTGTTTTCCTGAGGGGTTCAGATGGATCTGACAGGGATGAGCTGCAGGAATGCAGTGTAGAAATGCACTGAGGGATTGTCCTGAGCTAGAGGGACCCACAAGGCCCCAAACAACCCCACCTGAGCATCCCTGGCTGCAGGAATGCAGTGTAGAAATGCACTTGTAGTGTAGAAATGCACTGAGGGAAGGTCCTGAGCTGGAGGGACCCACAAGGCCCCAAACAGCCCCATCTTTGCATCCTTGGCTGCAGGAATGCAGTGTAGAAATGCATTGAGGGATTGTCCTGAGCTGGAAGGAACCCACAGGGGTCACTGATCCCAACTTCTGGCCCTGCACAAACACTCTCAACAACTCCACCTGTGCATCCTGGCTGCAGCAATGCAGTGTATAAATGCACTTGCAGTGTAGAAATGGCACTGAGGGAATGTGCTGAGCTGGAGGGACCCACAAAGCCCCAAACAACCCCACCTGAGCATCCCTGGCTGCAGGAATGCAGTGTAGAAATGCACTGAGGGAGTGTCCTGAGCTGGAGGGACAACCTGGAATCATTGATCCCAACTCCTGGCCTTGCACAGACTCCACCTGTGCATCCCTGGCTGCAGGAATGCAGTGTAGAAATGCACTTGAAGTGTATAAAGGCAGTGAGGGATTGTCCTGAGCTGGAAGGGACCCACAGGGGTCACTGATCCCAACTCCTGGCCCTGCACAAACACCCTCAACAACCCCACCTGTGCATCCTGGCTGCAGGAATGCAGTGTATAAATGCACTTGCAGTGTAGAAATGCACTGAGGGAATGTCCTGAGCTAGAAGGGACCACAGGGATCACTGATCCCAACTCCTGGCCCTGCACAGACCCCCATCAACCCCACCTGTGCATCCCTGGGAGCAGTGTCCAGCTCTGGCAGCCTCAGGGCTATGCCCATTCCTCTGAGGGAAGAATCTTCCCCTAAAATCCAGCCTGACCCTGCCCTGCCACAGCTCCAGCTGTCACAGAGAGCCGAGATGGAGGAGCTGCTCCTCCTGTGGCCCCTCCAGACCCTTCCCCATCCCTTGGACTCTCTCTGCCAGCTTTAGCTCTTCCTTCTCCTGAGGCACCCACGCCTCAGGAGGTTTGGGGTGCTGCTGCTGCTGGTGCTGCCTGCCTGTCACAGGGCTGTGACATTCCCTGTCCCTGCAGGAGGAAGCTCGTCCCGCTGCGCAGGAAGATCGAGAGGCGCGAGAACAGGCGGGAGGTAACGAGTGCCCCGTGCCACTCCCTGTGTCACCTCGTGTCACTGCCCCCGTGCCACTGCCCTGTGTCACTGCCCTGTGTCACCTCGTGCCAGTGCCCCTGTGTCACCTGGTGTCACTGCCCCTGTGTCACCTCGTGTCACTGCCCCCGTGCCACTGCCCTGTGTCACCTGGTGTCACTGCCCTGTGTCACCTGGTGTCACTGCCCCTGTGTCACCTTGTGCCACTGCCCTGTGTCACCTCGTGTCACTGCCCCCGTGCCACTGCCCCTGTGTCACCTCGTGTCACTGCCCCCTGTGTCACCTGGTGCCAGCGCCCCTGTGTCACCTGGTGTCACTGCCCCTGTGTCACCTTGTGCCACTGCCCCCGTGTCACCTCATGTCACTGCCCCTGTGTCACCTCGTGTCACTGCCCCTGTGTCACCTTGTGCCACTGCCCCCGTGTCACCTCATGTCACTGCCCTGTGTCACCTCGTGTCACTGCCCATGTGTCATGTCGTGCCACTGTCCTCGTGCCACTGCCCTGTGTCACCTGGTGCCAGTGCCCCTGTGTCACCTGGTGCCACTCCCCCTGTGTCACCTTGTGCCACTGCCCCCGTGTCACCTCGTGCCCTGCTGCTGTCCCCTCTGCCCCTGGGCTCACCCAGCTGCTCTGTGTCCCTTAGGAGAAAGCCCTGATCGCTGCCCAGCTGGACAACGCCATCGAGAAGGAGCTGCTGGAAAGGCTGAAGCAGGACACGGTGAGGGGGACAGGGGGAGCTGCCCTGGGGAATGGGGCTGCCTGGAACCCCAAAACACAGGGAACCCCAAAACAGGAGGGCTCTCCTCCAGTACACAGGGACCCCCAAAACATAAGGGCTCCCCAAAGCACAGGGAGCCCCAAAACACAAGGGCTGCCCTCCTGCTCTGTGCACAGGGAGCCCCAAAACACGAGGGCTCCCTTCCCCTCATGTCCTCTGCATAGGGAGCCCCAAAACACGAGGGTGCCCCAAAACACAAGGGTGCCCCAAAACATGGGGGCTGCCCTCCTGTTACGTGCACAGGGAGCCCCAAAACTCAAGGGCTGCCCTCCTGCTCTATGCATAGGGAGCCCCAAAACACAAGGGCTCCCCAAAACACAGGGAGCCCCAAAACATGAAGACTCCTCTCTTGTGCACATGGAGCCCCAAAACATGAGGGCTCCTCTCCTGCTCTGTGCACAGGGCTCCCCAAAACACGAGGGCTCCCCAAAACACAAGGGCTCCCCTTCTTTGCTGTGCACAGGCAGCCTTAAAACACAAGGGCTGCTGTCCTGTGCACAGGGAGCCCCAAAACACAAGGGCTGCCCTCCTGCTCTGTGCACTGGGAGCCCCAAAACATGAGGGCTCCCCAAAACACAGGGAGCCCTAAAACATGAGGACTCCTCTCTTGTGCACAGGGAGCCCCAAAACACGAGGGCTCCTCTCCTGCTCTGTTTCTGTGCACATGGAGCCCTGAAACACAAGAGAGCCCCAAAACATGTGGGCTGCCCTCCTGTTACATGCACAGGGAGCCCCAAAACACGAGGGAGCCCCAAAACACGAGGGCTCCCCTCCTGCTCTGTGCATAGGGAGCCCCAAAACACAGGGAACCCCAAAACATGTGGGCTGCCCTCCTGTTATGTGCACAGGGAGCCCCAAAACTCAAGGGCTGCCCTCCTGTTACGTGCACAGGGAGCCCCAAAACACGAGGGCTCCTCTCCTGCTCTGTGCACAGGGCTCCCCAAAACACAAGGGTGCCCCAAAACACGAGGGCTCCCCTCCTGCCCTGTGCAGGGCTGTGGGCTCAGAGCTGGGAAGGAGCTGATCCACACCTCAGTCTGATGCTGCCCCGTGCAGGCTGTCAGTGCCCCCCAGCCCAAAGTCCATCTTCCTCCTTGTGTGGCTCACGGAAAATCCCAATTTTCCTTTCAGTATGGAGACATTTACAACTTCCCCATCCACGCCTTTGACAAGGCCCTCCAGCAGCAAGATGCAGAGAGCGAGAGCGAGTCGGATGCAGAGAGGGAAGAAGATGAGGATGATGATGAGGTAAAGCTTCCTGGTGCTGAGCTGGTTTGAGAACAGCTCAGGACAGCTCAGAAAAACCTTGGTGGCTCTTTCACGACCCTGCTGTGCTCAGTCCCTGCCTCTGTTCCTTGCAGGACGTGGATAAAAGGGAGTTTGTGGAAGCAGAGGACAGCGAGCTCAGCGACTTCGAGGTGGGTGAAGCACCAGGTACCAACTGAGGCTGGGCTGCAGGGGCACCTCCACCCCTGGGTGCCTCTGGGGATGGGTGAGAGGCACCAAAATCAGCTGTGGAAGAGAATTGTACAGTGGGAGCCCAGCCCAGCTCTGAGTGGGATCCTAACGAGGTGATTTTGGGAAGGAGGAGGTTTAATTACACAACCTGCTCTGACATCACTCATTTCTTCCTCAGGACATGGATAAGCTGGAGACAAGCAGTGAAGAGGAGCAGGAAGAGGAGGAAGAAGTAGAGGAGAAAGCCTCCCACTCCAAATCTAAAGGGAAAACACCCCTGAAGGGCCCAGCCAGGAGGAAACGTCCCCACATCGAGATCGAGTACGAGGAGGAGACAGAGCCCAGCAGCAAGACAAAAGCAGCCTGAGCCCTCCTGATCCCCTTTTGTACTGACTGAACTCCAGATGTGCCACCAGAGGGTGACTCCAGCATCTGTCACCACTCCCACCCCTCACAGGACCCTGGTTTGATACTCCACCCATTTTCTGGGGTTTGTGTCCTGAGCCCAGGCCGTTGCAGTGAGTTTGTACAGCTGGGTGAGGCCCAGCTCCAAGGAACATCTCCCACCTCCTCTGCTACCCCAAAAAGCTGAGCCCAGCTTCTGCTCCAGGAAGGGCCCTGGCCTGGGGGGCTCTGCTGCTCCCTGAAATTTCAGCTGTGTCTGGGGGAGGTGTGGGGCTCACAGGTGGGACAAAAACGACAGAACTTTAAATAAACACAACATTTTTATTGTACAAAAGGGGCTGAGCAGTGTCAGGCACCTCAGGTGCTCTCCTGCACCTGCAGGGAGCAGAGCAGCATTGCAATGCCTTGGGTACCCTTGGGTACCAAACCCAGGGCCCATCCCTGTGCTCCCACCCCTCAGAAGGTGGGCACGGCCCCAGGTGCAGCCCCCAGCCCCTGGGGAAAGTGGGCACGGCCCCAGGTGCCCCTGTCCCCTCTGGTGTAGGGCTCAGAGGTGGGACAAGAATGACAGAACTTTAAATAAACACAACAATTTTATTGTACAAAAGGGGCTGAGCAGCTCAGGTGCTCTCCTGCACCTTCCTGAAGCACTCCTGCAGTCTGCTCTCCTCACAGCAGCTGTGCAGCCCTGCCAGCAGCACCTGCAGGGACAGAGCAGCACTGCAGTGCCCTGTGACACTCTGGTGGTGTCACCCACCCTGCCCAGCCCACACTGAGCCCATCAACAGCTCCTGAGTCACTCAGCACTGCTGCTGGGGAGGGGGGATCCAAAATCCTGCTGGGCTCAGGGGGAAGAGGGACCTGGCAGCCACCAAGGGGCCCTGGCAGCCACCAAGGGGCCCTGACTCACTGACCTGGCCTGAGAGCCACCAAGGGCCCCTGACAGCCACCAGGGAGCCCTGACCCACCCTGACCTGGCCCTGGCAGCCCCCAGGGAGCCCTGACCCACCCTGACCTGTCCCCAGCAGCCCCAGGGAGCCCTGACCCATGTTGACCTGTCCCTGACAGCCCCCAGGGAGCTCTGGCACCCCCAAGGAGCCCTGACCCCCCTTGACCTGGCTCTGGCACCCCCAAGGAGCCCTGACCCACCTTGACCTGGCCCTGGCAGCCCCCAGGGACCCCTGGAACCCCCCCAAGGAGCCCTGACCCACCTTGACCTGGCCCTGGCAGCCCCCAGGGACCCCTGGAACCCCCCCAAGGAGCCCTGACCCACCTTGACCGGGCCCTGGCACCCCCAGGGAGCCCTGACCCCCCTTGACCTGTCCCCAGCACCCCCAGGGACCCCTGGAACCCCCCAAGGAGCCCTGGTAGCCCCCAGGGAGCTCTAGCACCCCCAAGGAGCCCTGGCTCACCTTGACCTGGCCCTGGCACCCCCAAGGAGCCCTGGCTCACCTTGACCTGGCCCTGGCACCCCCAAGGAGTCCTGGCTCACCTTGACCTGGCCCCAGCACCCCTGGGGAGCCCTGGCTCACCTTGACCTGGCCCTGGCACCCCCAGGGAGCCCTGACCCACCCTGACCTGGCCCTGGCACCCCCAGGGACCCCTGGAACCCCCCAAGGAGCCCTGGCAGCCCCCAGGGAGCCCTGACCCACCCTGACCTGTCCCCAGCAGCCCCAGGGAGCCCTGACCCATGTTCACCTGGCCCTGGCAGCCCCCAGGGAGCTCTGGCACCCCCAAGGAGCCCTGACCCACCCTGACCTGGCCCTGGCACCCCCAGGGCACCCTGGCTCACCTTGACCTGTCCCCAGCACCCCCAGGGAGCCCTGACCCACCTTGACCTGGCCGTGGCAGCCCCCAGGGACCCCTGGAACCCCCCCAAGGAGCCCTGACCCACCTTGACCTGGCCCTGGCACCCCCAGGGAGCCCTGACCCACCTTGACCTGGCCTTGGCAGCCCCCAGGGACCCCTGGCACCCCCAAGGAGCCCTGACCCACCTTGACCTGGCCGTGGCAGCAGTGGTCCAGCAGGATGAGGCACTGGGTGCCCGCCTGCAGCAGGGCAGCCCTGACGGGCTCGGGGGTCGGGCCCCGCTCGCTGTGAACGTCCCAGAGCAGCCTCAGCAGGGCCTTGAGGAGCACGGGGAGCCTGCAGGGCATCCTGCAAGGGAAACAGCTCATCCCAAACCCCTCCCAGGCAGGGACAGCACAGCTGGGGCTGCTCTGGGGCAGGACTGCTGCCAGGACAGCCCTGGACAGGCAGGAACCTGGGCATGGTGGCACTGCCCAGCCCAGCCCACAGCACAGGGTTTACTCCATGGTGGTTTAATTTATGCTTTTGGAACAGCACAAGTTGGGTCAAAATGAAGGCCCAGCTTAATTCTGCAGCCAGGTTTTTCCATAATGCCAGTGGGACAATTGTCCCTCAGGATTTCAGGGCTTTTCCTCAAGAAAAAGTAACTTTGGGTTTTAAAGTGGGAACACAGGAATGAAACATTCATATCAGGACAGGAATGAAATGATTTCAGGGCTTTTCCTCAAGAGAAAGTAACTTTGGGTTTTAAAGTGGGAACATTCAGGATAGGAATGAACCCTTCATGCCAGGACAGCTTTTCTGGTACCTGGGCCAGGCGTGCTCTATGGTGCACTGCAGAGTCTGCAGGATTCCCAGCCTGGCCTCTTCCCCAGGGCCATCAGACACCTCCAGGTAGCCCAGGATGACTCGTTCCAGCCTCTTCAGGTGCCTCACGATGTGGATGCCGAGTCTGGGAACACAAACACACCCTGAGGAGGGAGGATAGATGCCCTGGATCCCAAAAACACCCTGAGGAGGGAAGATAGATCCCCTTGGATTCCAAAAACATCCTGAGGAGAGAGGTTAGATGCCCTGGTTCCTAAAAACACACCCTGAGGAGAAAGCATACCCTTGGATCCTAAAAACACACCCTGAGGAGGAGGAATAGATCCCTTGGATCCCAAAAACATGGAGGGAGGACAGATCCCCTGGACCTCAAAAACACACCCTGAGAGGAAGGGGTTGATTCCCTGGAACCCAAAAATACTCTGAGGAGGGAGGACAGATCCCCTGGACCTCAAAAATACACCTGGAGAGGGGAGGACAGATGTCTTGAATCCCAAAAACACCCTGAGGAGGGAAGATAGATCCCCTGGATCCCAAAAACATACCCTGAGGAAGGAGGATAGATTCCTTGTATCCCAAAAATACACTCTGAGGAGAGGGGATAGATCCCCTGGATCCTAAAAATACACCCTGAGGAGGGGGGATAGATCCCTTGGATCCCAAAAACATGGAGGGAGGATTGATGCCCTGGATCCCAAAACCACACCCTGAGGAGAAATCATACCCTTGGATCCCAAAAACACCCTGAGGAGGGAAGATAGATCCCCTGGATCCCAAAAACACCGAGGAGGGAGGACAGATCCTCTGGATCCCAAAACACACCCTGAGGAGGGGGAATAGATCCCTTGGATCCCAAAAACATGGAGGGAGGACAGATCCCCTGGATCTCAAAAATACACCCGGAGGAGGGATGATAAACATCCCTGGATCCCCAAAACACACCCTGAGGAGGGAGGATAAATCCCATGGATCCCAAAAACACACCCTGAGGAGAAAGCATACCCTTGGATCCCAAAACCATACCCTGAGGAGCGAGGATAGATCCCTTGGATCCCAAAAACATGTAGGGAGGATTGATCCCCTGGATCTCAAAAACACACCCTGAGGAGGGAGGATAATGCCCTGGATCTCAAAAACACCCTGAGGCGGGAGGATAAATCCCATGGATCCCAAAAACACACCCTGAGAAGAAAGCATACCCTTGGATCCCAAAAACACACCCTGAGGAGGGAGGATAGATCCCCTGGATCCCAAAAACATGTAGGGAGGATTGATCCCCTGGATCTCAAAAACACACCCTGAGGAGGGAGGATAATGCCCTGGATCCCAAAAACACACCCTGACAGGAGTGCCAACCCTTGGATACCAAGCCTGGGGCCCATCCCTGTGCTCCCACCCCCTGGGGAAGGTGGGCAGGGCCCCAGGTGCAGCCCCCACCCCCTGGGGAAGGTGGGCAGTGCCCCAGGTGCAGCTCCCACCCGCTCAGGAAGGTGTGCAGGTGGCCCTGTCCTGTGTCTCACCTGGTGACAAAGGCAGGCAGGCTCCCTGCGTACACCCTGCGCAGCGCCAGCCGGTGCTCGGCCTCCATGTGTGTCAGCACCAGCTGCAGCACCTGGTCCCAGGGGGAGCTGGCCCTGCCCTGGCCCTGGCACCGCTGGCACCGCTCCAGCACGGGCAGCAGGTCCAGCAGGCACAGCAGCACCGCCTGGTTTGGGGACACACGGGGACCCTGAGCTCCTGTTCTCCCCAAAACACAGCAAATCCCAACCCCGTGGCGGAGCTGAGTGCTTCAAAGCTGCTCCCTGCCCACCTGGGATGTGCCCAAAGCTGCTCCCTGCCCACCTGGGATGTGCCCAAAGCTGCTCCTGCCCACCTGGGGAGTGCCCAAAGCTGCTCCCTGCCCACCTGGGGAGTGCCCAAAGCTGCTCCCTGCCCACCCGGGATGAGCCCAAAGCTGCTCCCTGCCCACCTGGGATGAGCCCAAAGTTGCTCCTGCCCACCTGGGATGAGCCCAAAGCTGCTCCCTGCCCACCTGGGATGAGCCCAAAGCTGCTCCCTGCCCACCTCCTCCCTCTGTGGTGCTTTCCTGCAATCTATTTCCTGGTTCAGCCCATCCTGCCCAAACCTGAGGGGCTCCCTGCACCCCAGGGCCCCCCAAAGGCCAGGGCAGCCCTGTCCTACCTGGATGAGAGGAGCCTCCCGTGAGTAGAGGTGGTTGTAGAGGGCGTGGAAAACCACCTGGGCCCTGTTGAACTGGCACAGATCCGCTCCTGGCTGCAACAACAGAGAGCAGGATGTCACTCCTGGGCAGCACAGGAACCTAAACCCAGAGAGGAACTGCAGGAAATGCAGGTTAAACTTCCCAAAGCCTGGAGGAGTGTGAGGAAATGCAGGTTAAACACTGCCATTGCTTTTCCAAAGCCTGGGGAGTGTGAGAACTGCAGGAAATCCAAGTTAAACTTCCCAAAGCCTAGAGGAGTGTGTGGAACTGCAGATCAAACCCTGTCACAGCCTTCCCAAAGCCTGGGAACAGCAGGAACTGCAGGTTAAACCCTGCCACAGCCTTCTCAAAGCCTGGGGAGTGTGAGGAACTGCAAGAAATGCAGGTTAAACCCTACCATGGCCTTCCCAAAGCTTCGGGGGTGTGAGGAACTGCTGGAAATCCAGGTTAAACTTCCCAAAGCCTGGAGGAGTGTGAGGAAATTTGGGTTAACCCTGCCATGGCCTTCCCAAAGCCTGGGGAGTGTGAGAAAATGCAGGTTAAACCCTGCCATTCACCAGGAAGAGGAGTCAGGAACCTGATGCCCAGCTGGAGCTGTGTCAGGGCAGGGTCAGGCTGGATTTTAGGGACAGGTTCTTTCCCCAGAGGCTGCTGGGCACAGCCTCGAGGTGCTGGGCACTGCCCCAAGGCTGCCAGAGCTCCAGGAAACGCTCATGGATGAGATTATTGCAGGGGTCTGTGCAGGGCCAGGGGTGGGACTCGGATCCCTGTGGGTCCCTCCCCGCTCAGGACATCCCGTGACTGCCCCTCCCGTCACACAGCAGCTGCAGAGCGCTCCACGCCCTCCCTCCATCGCTCACCACGTTGAGGACGATGTGGTGCAGGCAGCGCACGCCCAGCACTTTGTTCTCCTCCTGGAAGTCGTCGGAGAGGAGCAGCGCGGGCGGCAGGACCCGCTCCAGGTGCGGGCACAGCCAGGGCCGGCCGACACGGAGCAGGGACCAGGAGAACACGTCCTTGGAGGCGGGGTTACACTTCCAGGTGTCTCTGGAGAGACAGGACAGCTCAGGGAACACACAGCGCTCAATTCCCTCCCACTTGAGGCTCCCAGCTGGCTGCAGACCCTGACAATCATCCCCCAACTCCTTCCTGCCAGGATCCAGCACATCCCTCTGGCTGTCCTGAGCAGCCCAGACCCCTGCCAGGGGGCTCAGAGACCCTGGCACAGAGCCCAAAATGCCCCTGTGGGTTTGATTATGACCTGTGGAGCAAGTTACCAACTTTGTATGAAGACCAGCAAGCCACAACAGTTTAGGCAGAATAGCAGTGAAGTTATCATGGAGTGGAAAATACATTTTAGGGGTTTTGGTATGGGGGTTCAGGAGGCAAGATGGAGGGAACTGGGTGTGTCCAGCCTTTCTCCTTCTTCTTCTTGGCCTCCATCTTCTGCTGAGATGGGGGCACTTTTGCATTGATTTAGAGTAGAAGCTCAGTGTCTAACATAGGTGATGGGTGTTGGGAAGTAATTGAAAACATTGTACACGTAGTTTTTAGTATAAAGACATAACACTGCCCTGGGGTAGGCTGAGTGCCTGGAAGTGTCCTGCTGGACGGACCTCGGCAGGGCAGGAGAAAAATTTTTTCTAGATAAGATACAATAAACAACCTTGAGACTGAGAAATGAAGAGCCCTGACTCCTTCTTCAAGCACCGAGCTGAGAAAAGAGACTTTGGAACATTTCTTGAGGTCAGTCTGACCAGCAGAGATCCCAACACCTTCCATTAGGAAAACTCCTGGTTTCATACTTATCATCTCGAGTGTCAAATTTCCCAGTATTTCCTACCGAGGCCCTCCAACCACACCACACTCTGCTCCCGACTCACTTGGTCAACTCCTGCTTCAGGAGCCCCATCACCTCTCCAAATCTTCCTTCCTCATCCCCCTCCTTTCCCTGCAGGAATTCCTCCACGGACCCGCAGCCCGCAGTCCGGACCAGCCGCTCCAGCACCTCCTGAGCCACCGCAGGGCTCATTTCCCCTCCACCTGAGGGTCTCAGCTGGCAGCAAACCCTGACAATCATCCCCCCAACACCTACCATTTGGAAAGCTCCTGGTTTCATACTTATCATCTCTGGAGCCTCAGAAATTTCCCAGTATTTCCTATCCAACCACGCCACACTCTGCTCCCCACTCACTTGGTCAACTCCTGCTTGAGGAGCCCCATCACCTCTCCGAATCTTCCTTCCTCATCCCCCTCCTTTCCCTGCAGGAATTCCTCCACGGACCCGCAGCCCGCAGTCCGGACCAGCCGCTCCAGCACCTCCTGAGCCACCGCCCGACTCCCCGCCGTGGTCCAGGGCCTCTCCTCTTTGTGCGTGACAGCGAAGATGAACGCGTGTCCCAGCACCCGTTTCGGGATGGGCCCCACCGGTGACTCCTGGCTGCGGGCATCTTCCAGCTTCTGCAGGAGCAGCAGGAACGCGGCGCCAACGCGCTCTGCCCGCTCCGCCACGGCCGCTGCCGCTGAGCCCCGGCCGGGCGGCTCGGCCCCGTCCTGCTCCCGGCGTGGCGGAGCCGCCAGCCCGCCCAGCGCCGCCGCCAGCCGGGCCAGCGCCGCAGAGCCCGCCGAGCCCCGCAGCCAGCGCGGATCCGCCGCCTCCAGCAGCGCGCCCAGCTCCCGCAGCGCCCCGGGCCGCTCGCACAGCGCCTGCCCGGCCCGCAGCAGCGCCTGCTCGGCCGAGGGAGCGCCGGGGCCCCCGCTCCGGGCTCGGGCTGCGGCTGCTGCTGCTGCCGGCCATGGCCTCACACGGGAACCGCGGGACCCGCCCGCCCTGGAACCCCGCTAGGGACACATCGGCGGGGGCAGCGGCGAACTGCGGGGAGAGGGGACCCCGGGATACCTCAGAGACCCCCGGGACACCTCGGAGACCCCCGAGATCCCTCAGAGACCCCCGAGCAGCCCCAGAACCCCCTCAGAGACCCCCGAGCATCCCGGGATCCCTCACAGACCCCCGGGTTCTCCTCAGAGACCCCCGAGATCCCCCAGAGACCCTCAAGCACCCCCGGGATTCCTCACAAACCCCCGAGCACCCCGGGATCTCCTCACAGACACCCCCGAGCACCCCGGGATCTCCTCACGGACGCCCCAGATCCCTCACACACCCCCCGAGCACCCCCGGTCCCGTCACGGCGGCGCCGCCACGCCCCGCACCATGCGCGCGTACTGTCGCAAAACCTCCCGCTTGCCGTAAAGCCGACGGCGGAGGGGGCGTGGTTATGTGCGCATAAATTTGCATCGCTAATTTCCCACAGCGGAGCGCGGCAGAGCGGCCGTACAGCGGTGTGGAGCGGAAAAAACCGGAACGAGAAGGACAGAAAGAGCGGCTCAAATGTGTTAAATAAAAAACCGGGGAGAGCTGAGTGGAGCCGTAATGTCGCCATGACTTCGGCAGCAGTGGCGCGGCGTTAGGTTCGGGCGCGGCGGCCATGTCTCCGATCCTTCCGGTTCATGAAAATGATGAATGGGAGTGGCACGCGGCTGCGTGATGTGTGCGCCCTTCGTTACGACGTTGCACAGTCCCATCTGACCGCCGGGGGGTCCTGACGTCACCATGACGTCATTTTACTGGTCGTATGTCAAGAACAGAGTTTTAGTACGTCACCGTGATGTCATTTTACTGGCTTAATGTCAAGAATAGAGATTTAGGCTGTGAAAACAATTATCCGCTTGCTGTGAGGAGTTAAACAAGCCACAAGAGTTTGAGTAGAATGAGAGTGAATTTGTGACAGGGTGAAAATGGAGAATTTTGCGGAGTTAGAATGGGGGTTCAGGAGGCAAAATGGAGGAATCTGGGCGTGTCCTGTCCTTCTTTTTCTCCTCCTTGTCCTCCATCTTCTGCTGTGATGGTGGCACTTTTGGATTGGTTTAGAGTAGAAGCTCGCTGTCTAACATAGGTGATGGGTATTGGAAAATAATTGTAAATAAAGTACACTTGTAAATAAAGTAGTTTTTAGTATAAAAAGATAGCACTGCCCTGGGGGCAGGCAGAGTGTCTCTGTCTGTCCCGCTGAATGGATCTCGACAGGCCAGAGAAAGAATTTTATAGATAAGAAACAATAAACAACCTTGAGAACAAAACCAGAAGAGGTCTGACTCTCTCTTTGACCGCCGGGCTGGGAAAAGAGACTTTGACACATCTCGGGGTCACTGTGAGCAGCAGAAGTCTCCAGACAATCCCTCTGCCCCATGGGGATCCTGGGGGCTCGGGGGATACAAAAACAACTCAGTGCAGCCAAGGTGTCACCAGCTCGGGGCTGTGTACAAATCACAAACAGGACAGGGCTGCTGTGGAACTGCCTTGAGCTGTTTGATTTTCCAGCATCAGTCTCATTGCGTGGTTATGACAATGGGAAGATGCCACCAGCTCACATCCCAGCCAGCAGACCAAGAACTTAATGCTACACCTCACTTTATAATTTTTTGACCAATCACATAAAGCAAAAGCACATTGACAGTAGTTCCATCCAATCACTATAAGCACACATGGTTAAAACAATCCTTGCTTATTTCGAATACAATACCTGCTTGTGAGCCTTCAAACACAATGCACAGAGCTCCATTATTAAGCTTAGAACTCCCTAATATCTCTCTAGATAAACTTTCCTGTAGATTAGGGAGTTATTCAGACAAGTGTTAATAAACAGACCATTGTTCTATTTGTCCTTACTTTTCTACAGTTTAAATAATTTTTCTGCTGACCAATCTCATGGCTGCTGCTCAGCTCTAATCCCAGTTCTGCTGTCTCTGAGACCTTTTGCAGCTTTCCCAAAACCCTCTGATTTTGTGGATTTTCACACCAAGGGGGGGAAAAGGACCCTGACCCTCACCCAGGGCTCAGCTTCCTGCTGGGAATTCGCGGAACCCGCGGGCAGGAATGCAGGAATGGCGATTCCTGCCAGGAATTCCCAGCACCAGCGGGCAGGAACGTGGGAATGCCGATTCCCAGTGGGAATTCCCGCAGTTCCTGTGGGCAGAAATTCGGGAATACGATTCCCGCCCGGAATTCGGGAATGCTGATTTCCGCCAGGAATTGCGGGCACTTGCGGGCAGGAATTCGGGAATGCGGATTCCTGCCGGGAATTCGGGAATGCGGATTCCTGCCGGGAATTCGAGAATGCTGACTCCTGCCAGGAATTGCAGCCACCTGCGTGCAGGAATTCGGGAATGCGGATTCCTGCCGGGAATTCGGGAATGCGGATTCCTGCCCGGAATTCGGGAATGCGGATTCCCGCCGGGAATTGGCCGCTCCCGCCGCTCTCGCTGTCAGTGGAAGCCGCCCTGGCACGGCAGCAGCCCCAGCTCCTCCCGCAGCCGAAAATCCTCCGGGCAGACGGCGCAGCGCTGCTGTGGGAGGTGAGACGGAGGCCGAGGGCGGGTGTGAAACGGCACGGATCGGGAAATCCCGGGAATTGCCAGCCGGGAGCTCAGCCCAGTCGCCAGAGCGCCCGCGGGGACCGGGATTCCCTCCCGAAACGGGGCCACGCATCCCGGGATAGCATCTCCGGGCTGTCCCGTGTCCCGAGGGTTATCCCGGGTCATCCCAGCTCCATCCCCCGCATCCCTGACACAGGGAATGTGTCCCGAGGGTTATCCTGGCTCATCCCAGCCTGGCCCCGAGCACAGGGAATGTGTCCCGAGGGTTATCCTGGCTCATCCCAGCCCGGCCCTGAGCACAGGGAATGTGTCCCGAGGGTTATCCTGGCTCATCCCAGCCCGGCCCTGAGCACAGGGAATGTGTCCCGAGGGTTATCCTGGCTCATCCCAGCCTGGCCCTGACACAGGGAATGTGTCCCGAGGGTTATCCTGGTTCACCCCAGCCTGGCCCTGACACAGGGAATGTGTCCCGAAGGTTATCCCAGTTCACCCCAGCTCCATCCCCGGCCTGTCCCGTGTTCCCAGGGTTATCCCGATTCCTCCCAGCTCCACGCCCAGCATCCCTGAGCACAAGGAACGTGTTCCCAGTGTTATCCCGGTTCACCACAGCTCCATCTCCAGCCATTCTGTGTCCCGAGGGTTATCCCGGTTTACCCCAGCTCCATCCCTGGCCTGTCCCGTGTCCCAAGGGTTATCCTGGTTCATCCCAGCTCCACTCCCAGCCTATCCCTGAGCACAGGGAACATGTCCTGAGGGTTATCCTGGTTCACCCCAGCTCCATCCCCAGCCTGTCCCGTGTCCTGAGGGTTATCCTGGTTCATCCCAGTCTGTCCCTGAGCACAGGGAATGTGTTCCCAGGGTTATCCTGGCTCACCCCAGCTCCATCCCCAGCTGTTCTGTGTTCCCAGGGTTATTCCAGTTCATCCCAGCTCCATTCCCAGCCTGTCCCGTGTCCCCTGTGTCCTGAGGGTTATCCCAGGTCATCCCAGCTCCATCCCCGGCCTGTCCCAAGTTCCCAGGATTATCCCGGTACATCCCAGCCTGACCCTGAGCACAGGGAACGTATTCCCAGGATTATCCTGGTTCACCCCAGCTCCATCCCCAGCCTGTCCCATGGGTTATCCCGGTTCACCCCAGCTCCATCCCCAGCCTGTCCCGTGGGTTATCCCGGTTCACCCCAGCTCCATCTCCAGCCTGTCCCGTGGGTTATCCCGGTTCACCCCAGCCCGCCCACCCCGTGCACGTTCAGCCTGCGGGCGTCGCCTCTCAGAACCACCGGAGGGAGAGAAGGAGGGGCCGGATTTCACACCGGGATCGCCCCGGGAGGAGCTGAAAGGAACCGGGCAGGGCCGGGATAAGCCCGGGGTGGCACTGGGAGTGCCAGTTCTGTGGAGTGACACTGGCACTGCCAGCTCACCTGTGTGACCCTGGCACTGCCAGCCCAGCTGGGTGACACTGGCACTGCCAGCCCGGCTCTGCCGCCCACCAAGAGCCGCCTTTGTCCTCACTGCTGGGAAAAAGAGGGGGCAACTCCCTGACTGGCCCTGAGTGGGGGCTCAGGTTTGGGTGGAATCTCAGGTTTGGGCAGGATCTCAGGTTTGAGCAGGATCTCAGGTTTGAGTGGGATCTCAGATTTGGGCAGGATCTCAGGTTTGGGTGGAATCTCAGATTTGGGCAGGATCTCAGGTTTGGGTGGAATCTCAGATTTGGGCACTCAGTGAGATCTCAGATTTGGGCAGGGTCTCAGGTTTGGCCACTCAGTGGGATCTCAGATTTGGGTGGGATCTCAGGTTTGGGCCCTGAGTGGGATCTCAGGTTTGGGCGGGATCTCAGGTTTAGGTGGGATCTCAGATTTGGGTGGGATCTCAGGTTTGGGCAGGATCTCAGGTTTTGGGCAGGGCTCAGGTTTAGACACTGAGCAGGATCTGAGATTCTGGAAGGATCTCAGGTTTGGGCACTGAGTGGGATCTCAGGTTTGGGTGGGATCTCAGATTTGAGTAGGATCTCAGGTTTGGGTGGGATCTCAGGTTTGGGCACTGAGCAGAATCCCAGGTTTGATCCCTAGACTGAGTTCAGGGGCACTTGGGTCCATCTCAACCCCGAGCCCTCAGGTGACGCTCTGTCCCCCAGTCCCATGCCCGATGCCACCCCGAGCTGTCCCCAGTCCCACCAGGCGTGTCCAGGCTGTTCCTTAGCTCTGCCTTTATTGTCACAGGGTGGCACGAGGCACAGAGAACACCCAAACACCGCGACAGGAGCCGGCCTGAGCCCCGACATCACCACAAACACACGGCAGGGGACACACGGAGCTGTCCTGGCAGCCGGGGACACAAACAAAGCCTCGGAGGGGACAGCAAAGCCTTGGAGGCTCCCTGGAGGCCACGGGGATGGAGCAGCCGGTGAGGTGGGGCTGGGAAGGAAACCATGGCCAGGAGTGCAGGTGGAGGGTCTGGGCCGGACCACGGGGGACCCCCCGAGCTTGGGGGGGTTTGTGGGGGAGCCACGGGCAGAGCTCACACAGTGGCAGCCCCTCAGGAGCTCCTCTGGAGCCGCAGGGCGTTGTCCAGGGCCACCAGCTGGCGCAGGAAGCCGCGGTTGGGGATGATCCCACGGTGGTCCTTGACCGTCTTTATGGCTTCGACCAGGGGCATGTGGTGGCGGATCATGAGGTAGGCGAGGACCAGGGTGGCCGACCTGCTGACCCCGACGGCACAGTGCACGAGGATCCTCCCTGGGGGGACACGGCGCCGCGTCACGGCACGGCCAGGAACATCCCGCATTTTCAGCCCCCAAATCCCACGTTCTCAGCCCCAAAAATCCCACGTTTTCAGCCCCAAAATCCCACATTTTCAGCCCCAAAAATCCCAAGTTTTCAGCCCCCAAATCCCCACATTTTCAGCCCAAGAATCCCACATTTTCAGCCCAAAAATTCCACATTTTCAGCCCATGAGGGGACCCCATCAAGGTGATCCCATCCTGGGGATGCCATCAAGATGATCCCATGAGGAGACATCATTGAGGTGATCTCATGAGGGGACACCATTGGGATTATCTGATGAAGAGACACCATTGGGGTGATCCCACAAGGAAACATCATTGGGGTGATGCCATGAGGAGACACCGTTGGGGTTATCCCATGAGGGGACACCACTGGAATTATCACATGAGGAAACATCATTAAAGTGATCCCATGAGGAGACACCATCGATGTGATCCCATCCAGGGGACACCATTGGGATTATCCCATGAGGAGACACCACTGGGGTGATCCTACAAGGAAACACCATTGGGGTGATCCCATGAGGAGACACCATCGATGTGATCCCATCCAGGGGACACCATCAAGGTCATCCCATGAAGGGACAGTATCAGGATGATCCCATGAAGAGACATGATTTGGATTATCCCATGAGGAGACACCATCAAGGTGATCCCATTCAGGGGACACCATTGGGATTATCCCATGAGGGGACACCATTGGGGTGATCCCATGTGGGGGACACCATTGAGGTGATCCCATGAGGAAACACTATCAGGGTTATCTCATCCAGGGGACACCATCAAGGTCAGCCCATGAGGAGACACCATTGAGATGATCCGATCCAGGGGACACCACTGGGATTATCCCATGAGGAGACACCATCGAGGCAATCCCATTCAGGAGACACCATTGGGATTATCCCACCAGGACACACCATTAGGGTGACCCCATGAGGAGACTCCATCCCAACCTCAAAACCCCTTTGTTTCCCACGACCCTTAACAACAACCACCAGCAGACCACCACCCCCTCTGCTCCCCCTTCCCCTCGGGGCACCTTCGTTGAGGGCCTGGTGGATGAAGTCAGCGGCGGGGTAGAAGTAGGGGCTCATGTCGAAGGAGGGCGAGTCGTGGGCCTCGATGCCCAGGTAGCGGATGCCCGTGCCCTCGTAGTAGTCGGCGCCGCCGCGCCAGCGGCAGTGGGAGGCGTTCAGCACGTGGGTGATGCGCAGCTGCAGCAGCTCCCGGCGGTTGGACGCGATGTCTCTGCAGGGACAGCAGGCAGGGACAGTTCAGGGCATTAAAGTGTCCCAGAATGGTGGAAAGGCTGTTCTGGATAAATGTTTTTGGGTGATGGAGCTGGATGTAAAAACCTGGTGGATTTTTGAGATTCTTGGGTTTTGTATCGCTCTCATGAACCTGGCTCTGTGGACACCCTCCCTGCACAGACCTGTCAGGTCCATCCTCCTTTGTCCCAGCTAAATCTCTGCAGGGACAGCAGACAGGGACAGCTCAGAGCACTAAAAGTGTCCCAGAATGGTGGAAAGGCTGTTCTGGATAAATGTTTTTGGGTGATGGAGCTGGATGTAAAAACTTGGCAGATTTTTGAGACTATTGCGTTTTATGGAGATCTCATAGCCTTAACTCCATGGACACTCCACTTGTGACCTCCCTGCACAGTCCTGTCAGCTCCTTCCCCCTTTGTCCCAGCTAAATCTCTGCAGGAACAACAGCCACAGCAGGCAGGGGACACCTTAAGGCACTACAAATGTCCCAGAATGGTGGAAAGGCTGTTCTGGATAAATGTTTTTGGGTGAGGGAGTTGGATGTAAAAATCTGGCGGATTTTTGAGATTATTACATTTTATGGAGATCTCACGGCTCTGGCTCTGTGGACACCCTCCCTGCCACCTCCTTCCTCCTTTGTCCCAGCTAAATCTCTGCAGGGACAGCAGGCAGGGACAGCTCAGAGCATTAAAGTGTCCCAGAATGGTGGAAAGGCTGTTCTGGATAAATGTTTTTGGGTGATGGAGCTGGATGTAAAAACCTGGTGGATTTTTGAGATTATTGGCTTTACGGTGATCTCACGGCCCTGGTTCCGTGGACACCCCACCTGTGACCTCCCTGCACAGCTCTGCCACCTCCTTTCTCCTTTGTCCCAGTTAATCTCTGCAGGGACAACAGCCACAGCAGGCAGGGGACACCTCAAGGCACTAAAAGTGTCCCAGAACACCAGAAAGGCTGTTCTGGATAAAGGTTTTTGGGTGAGAGACCTGGATGTAAAAACCTGGTGGATTTTTGAGATCATTGGGTTTTGTAGCGCTCTCACAGCCATGGCTCCGTGGACACCCTCTTTGTCACCTCCTTCCTCCTTTGTGCCAGCTAAATCTCTGCAGGGACAGCAGGCAGGGACAGCTCAGAGCACTAAAAGTGTCCCAGGACAGTGGAAAAGCTGTTCTGGATTAACTGTTTCTGGCTGAGAGAGCTGGATGTAAAAACGTGGTGGATTTGTGAGATTTTTGTCCCTGGCTCTGTGGGCACCCTCCCTGTCCCTCCTTCCTCCTTTGTCCCAGGTAAATCTCTGCAGGGACAGCAGGCAGGGACAGCTCAGAGCACTAAAAGTGTCCCATGACACTGGAAAGACTCTTCTGGATAAATGTTTCTGGCTGAGACACCTGGATGTAAAACCCTGAGTCCTCCTCACCACTCCTCCCTGCCATACCCCCAGCCCGTGTGGCCGGCCACACTCACTGGTCTCCCAGGTACAGCCCAGGCCACACCTCGTCGGCGTGGTTGCAGGCGGTCTTGCCGGTGTAGAGCAGCCGCTCCAGCTCGAAGACGCTGAGGATGGGGTGGGAGCCGCGCTCGTCCCGCGGGGCGCGGCTCGGGGAGCGGCTGCTGCTCCTGTAGAGCCTGGACAGGAAAGCCATGGGCGCTGCCCGGCCCCACCAGGCATGCCTGAGGGCACGGGGAGCCCGCACGGGGGCCTGGGGGTCACGGCTGCTGCTGCTGCCACCCACGGTCCTGTCGGGAGCAGAGGAAGAATTAATAATAAATTTTCATAATTAAAAAGTTATTATTATTAATTATTTGTTAATTAATAATAAATATTAATACAATCATAATTAATTATAATTAATAATCAATAACTCATAATTAATAATCGAGTCTTAATAACAATCAATAATGAGTATTAGTAATAATTAATATTAATTATATATTATATCTCATTATGTTATTTTATAATATATATTATTATATATAAATATATTATATTTATATATATAATGATACAACATATATTTATGTATTATATATAAATATATATATTATATATATAAATATATATTAATATATAAATATATATTAATATAAATATATAAATTATATATCAATATAAATATAAAGTATATATTAATACAAATATATAAAAATATTAATATATAATATAATATATATTATATTATATATTATATAAATATATATATTATATATAATATACATATTATGTATATGTAATATATATATTTATATATATTTTCTATATTATATCATTATATATAAATATATTACATATATTATTATATTATTTTATATTATATATTATATTAATTGTATACTATAGATAATTAATTAATAAATGTTAATTAACGAATATTAATTGATGATGATTTTTCATAATTATTTATTATTAATATATATTATTAAATAATATAATTGATTAATAATGAATATTAATAATTATCTGCTGCTATGGAATGCAACAAGTGGATCTGTGATTGGTCTCATGTGGTTGTTTTTAATTAATGGCCAATTACAGTCTGGCTGTTTTGGACTGTCTGGTCAGTCACAAGATTTTATTATCATTCCATTCTTCCTTCTTTCCTTTCAAACCTTCTGATGAAATCCTTTCTTCTATTCTTTTAGTATAATTTTAATATATCATTTTAATAGAATATATATCATAAAATAATAAATCAGCCCTCTGAAACATGGAGTCAAGATTCTCATCTCTGCCCTCACCCTGCACAGCACCACACTGGGAACGGGGCTGGAGCACCAGGAGGGGCTGCGGGAGCTGGGGAGGAGTTGGAATGTTGGGGGACACAAGACAGATGATGGAGTTTGGACCTGGATAACATCAGGGATTTGATACCAGGGTGCCTTGGCAAAAACAAGCAGAACTTTGAAAATTAGCCCTGGACTGCAAGAAGAAGGGGCTAAAGGGTTAAAAGACAAAACCCCCTCTGTGTGTGAGCACATGGTGGGAAACATCCTCTGCTCCCAGTGCTGTAATATTTTCCCTGTCCAGTCTTCTGCTGTATTTTTTGATAAGGTTTTAATAAACCTTTTTAAATCTTTGGAAAACGAGTAGCGCTTCTCACACTTCCAAGAAAGGAAAGTGCTGGGGAAAACTTCCAGCTGCCAGGGCTGGGGAGAGCTTCCAGCTTCCAGCTTGAGGAGAGCTTCCAGCTGATGGGGCTGGGGAGAACTTCCAGCTGCCAGGGCCAGGAGAACTTCCAGGTGCCAGAGCTGGGGAGATTCCAGCTGCCAGGGCTGGAGAGAACTTCCAGCTTCCAGGGCCAGGGAGAATTTCAGCTTCCAGAGCTGGGGAGAACTTCCAGCTGCCAGAGCCAGGGAGAGCTTCCAGCTTCCAGGTCCAGGGAGAACTTCCAGGTCCAGGGAGAACTTCCAGGGCCAGGGAGAATTTCCAGCTTCCAGAGCTGGGGAGATTCCAGCTGCCAGGGCTGGAGAGAACTTCCAGCTTCCAGGGCCAGGGAGAACTTCCAGGTCCAGGGAGAACTTCCAGGTCCAGGGAGAACTTCCAGCTTCCAGAGCTGGGGAGAGCTTCCAGCTGCCAGAGCCTCCACAGGCCCAGCATCGCTCCAGCCCCACAGTGTCACCCTGATTTTTTAAGATTTTCCAAGCCTTCTGATGTTTATATTCTTGTAGCAAACTTTCCCACACACTTTCTGTAAAAAAGTCGTTGTTTTACACTCTTTTATAGAGGAGGAGAAATTTGATGGGTTGTCCAGTGTCATTGGAGAGGTGGCACTGTCACCCTCCAATCCACTGTCACTTTTGTAAATGTATAAATGTAGGAGTCAGAAAATAAATTTCAATTTTCTTCACCTTGAGATCAGCGCTGTGTGCTCACGTTGTTTTGTGTCCTATAGTGACACCACAACTATTAATGTTGGAGTCAGAAAATGAACTTGAATTTTCTTCACCTTGAGCTCAGCGCTGTGTGCTCGTGCTGTTTCATGTCCTACAGTGACACCACAACTATTAATGTTGGGGTCAGAAAATAAACTTGAATTTTCTTCACCTTGAGAGCAGCGCTGTGTGCTCGCGTTGTTTTGTGTCCTGCAGTGACACCGCGGTTTGGGCTGAGGCCACCTTGGCAGAGCTGCCCTGCCCAGCAGCCCCTCCCGTGGCTCTGCTGCCAGGGGACGGTGCCAGCTCGGGGCTGGCGCTGCCAACCCGCGCTGGGAGGCGAGGGAAGGCGGCCAGGGCTGGGCACGGCACCAGGAAAAGCCCCGAGCAGGTGGAGGATTCCTGATGGCACCGGGCAGCCTGGCCGGGACACAAACCCCTGCGGGGCTGGCGGGGCAGCATTAATGAACCTGGGACTGTGTTCACTGCCTGAGGGTGAGGGAAGAGATGAGGATCTGACTCCATGTTTCAGAAGGCTGATTTATTATTTTATCCTATATATATTGTATTAAAACTGTACTAAAAGAATAGAAGAAAGGATTTCATCAGAAGGCTGGCTAAGAATAGAAAAAGAAAGAATGATTGTCGCACACATCTTTTTATGAAAAATCCTTTCTTGGGATTTTTCCTTCTGAGAAGCTGAGAGGCCTCAGGAACAAAATGTAACTAGTGGTTATCTGCTGCTGTGGAATGCAACAGGTGCATCTGGGATTGGTCTTATAGAGTTATTTCTAATTAATGGCCAATCACAGCAGAGCTGGCTCGAGCTCTCTGTCTGAGCCACAAACCTTTGTTATCATTCTTTCCTAATCTATTCTTAGCCAGCCTTCTGATGAAATCCTTTCTTCTGTTCTTTTAGTATAGTTTTAATGTAATATATATCATAAAATAATAAATCAGCCTTCTGAAACATGGAGTCAGATCCTCGTCTCTTCCCTCATCCTAAGACCCCTGTCACGGTCACAGATGATAACAAAGTTTGTGGCTCTGCTCTCTGTCCGATCCAGCTCTGCTGTAATTGGCCATTAATTAGAAACAACCACATGAGACCAATCCCAGATGCACCTGTTGCATTCCACAGCAGCAGATAACCATTGTTTGCATTTTGTTCCTGAGGCCTCTCAGCTTCTCAGGAGGAAAAACCCTAAGGAAAGGATTTTCCATAAAAGATGTCTGTGACAATTAACCCTCCACGGGCACGGCCCCGCAGCTGCCCGGGAGCAGCCGGGGCTGCTGCGGGCTGGGAAGGGTTAACTGCAGGCATGAGCAAGCTGCTTTTAGCCAGCAGCTCCTGCAGGGCACGGATCTGCATCACTCGATGTTGTCACGCATCTGCAAGGACCCTGCCCGCTGCCAGGCGTGGTCAGAGCGGCGTTTCTGTGCTCCCTGCGCTGCTGCCCCACCTTCGGGAGGAGAAATGAGAAATTCTCCTTCTCACATCGCTGCTGATGCCCTGGAGCTGCCCTGGAGCCGAGCTGAGCCTCGCAGCGCTGCCCGGCTGGGCTGGGGGAGGCGACGAGGCCTCGGTCCCTTCTCTGTGACATTCGGGTCCCTTCTCTGTGACATTCCCGGTCCCTACCCTGTGACATTCCCGGTCTCCCCTCTGTGACATTCCCGGTCCTTTCTCTGTGACATTCCTGGTCCCTCCTCGGTCTCTCCTCTGTGACATTCCCGGTCCCTCCTCTGTGACATTCCCGGTCCTTCCTCTGTGACATTCCCGGTCCCTACCCTGTGACATTCCCTGTCCCTTCTCTGTGACATTCCTGGGACCTCCTCGGTCCCTCCTCTGTGACATTCCCGGTCCCTTCTCTGTGACATTCCCGGGACCTCCTCTGTGACATTCCTGGTCCCTCCTCGGTCTTTCCTCTGTGACATTCCCGGTCCCTCCTCTGTGACATTCCCGGGCCTCCAGCCAGCCGAGGAGGAGGAGGAGGAGGAGGAAGGAGCCCTCAGAGCCTCCAGCCATGTCTGGGCAACGCAGAGAGAAACGCGCCAAGGGCAGGGGGGAGCTGGGAGGGAGCCCAGGGATGTCCCCATGTCCCTTCCCTGTGTCAGGGGTGCTGCCAGCCCTGCCCTGGTGTCACCCCAGGGCCGGCTCCTCCTGCTCTGACCCAGGCTGGGGATCCGGGCAGGGCCAGCTCCGGGCAGGGCCGAGCTCCGGGATCCTTGTGTGACCTTGGTGGCAGCGCGGCCGCGCGTCCCCAGCCCCAGAATCGGCGGCTGGATCTCGGGGAGGGCTGGGAATTCCAGCCGCAACAACGGCCACAGCTGGCTGGGAAAACAGCCTTGGAAAAACAGCCTTGGGAAAACAGCCATGGGAAAACAGCCTTGGAAAAACAGCCTTGGAAAAACAGCCACGGAAAACAAGCCATGGAAAACCAGCCGTGCCCACACAGGCCGGGCTGCCGGCCGCCCCCCGAGCCCCCCGCAGCCCCCCAGGGTCGGGAGAGGCCCCGGGCAGGGCTGGCCCCGGGCTGGGAGTGGAACCGGGGATCTCCCGCTGCCCCCCGGCCCCTGTGCCCGGCGGGGAGGGGGCACAGAGCCCTGGGATGGGGGGATGGACCCTGGGATGGGGGGATGAACCTGGGATGGGGGCACGGAGCCCTAGGATGGCGGGATGGACCTGGGGGATGAGGAGGATGGTCCTGTGGGGTGCAGGGACAGGTGCAGGATGGAGGAATAATCCTGTGGGGTGCAGGAATGATCCCATGGGGTGCAGGGAGGGTTCAGGATTCAGGAATGATCCCGTGGGGTGCAGGAATCGTCCCATGGGGTGCCGTAATCATCCTTTGGGATGCAGGGAGGGTTCAGGATTCAGGAATGATCCCGTGGGGTGCAGGGGGGATTCAGGATTCAGGAACAATCCCGAGGGGTGCAGGGAGGTTCAGGATTCAGGAATGATCCCGTCGGGTGCAGGAATGACCCCGAGGGGTGCATGAGTAATCCTGTGGAGTGCACAAATGATCCCATGGGGCACAGGAATAATTCCATGGGGTGCAGGGATGATCCCGCGGGGTGTAGGGAGGGTTCAGGATTCAGGAATGGTCCCGTGGGGTGCAGGGATGATCCCGAAGGGTGCAGGAATCATCCCATGGGTTGCAGGGAGGGTTCAGGATGCAGGAACGCTCCCTCAGGACGCAGGAATGATCCCGAGGGGTTCAGGAACAATCCCGAGGGGCGCAGGGGGGTTCAGGATTTAGGAACGATCCCGAGGGCTGCAGGGATGATCCCGAGGAGTTCAGGATTCAGGAATGATCCCGCGGGGTTCAGGAACAATCCCATGGGGTGCAGGGAGGGTTCAGGATTCAGGAATCATCCCATGGGGTGCAGGGAGGGTTCAAGATTCAGGAATGATCCTGAGGGGTGCAGGGATGCTCCCGAGGGGTGCAGGAAGGGTTGAGGATCCAGGACCGCTCCCTCAGGACACAGGAACAATCCCGAGGGGCGCAGGGGGGTTCAGGATTCAGGAATCATCCCGAGGGGTGCAGGGGGGTTGAGGATCCAGGACCGCTCCCTCAGGACGCAGGAATGATCCCGAGGGGTTCAGGAACAATCCCATGGGGTGCAGGGAGGTTAAAGATCCTGGAACAATCTCGTAGGGTGCAGGGACAATCCCACGGGGTGCAGGGGGGTTCAGGATTCAGGAATGATCCCATGGGGTGCAGGGGGGTTCAAGATTCAGGAATGATCCTGAGGGGTGCAGGGGGATTCAGGATTCAGGAATCATCCCATGGGGTGCAGGGATGATCACGAGGGATTCAGGAACAATCCCGAGGGGCGCAGGGGGGTTCAGGATTCAGGAATGATCCTGTGGGGTGCAGGAATGATCCCGAGGGATTCAGGAACAATCTCGTGGGGCGCAGGGGGGTTCAGGATTCAGGAATGATCCCGAGGGGTTCAGGAACAATCCCGAGGGGCGCAGGGGGGTTCAGGATTCAGGAATCATCCCGAGGGGTGCAGGGGGGTTGAGGATCCCGGACCGCTCCCTCAGGACGCAGGAACCCTCCCTGAGCGATCCGTGCGGAGCCTCCGCGCCTCGCGTTGCCCCCCGGGAGCCGCGGGGAGCGCCCGGGCCCCCCGAGCGTACCTGGGCGAGCGCCGGGAGCCGCGGCAGGAGCGGGATCAGCCCCGGTCGGCCATGTCTGGCTGCCGCCGCCGCCGGGGGAGGGAGGAGGAGGAGGAGGAGGATGGAGGATGGAGGAGCGGCTATTTTAAGGCACGACATGGCCGGAGGCAGCGCGGGCTGGGCGCGGAGGGGACGCGCGGACACCGCCGATGTCCCCCAAAGCTCCGCGGAGCCTCCCCCGCACCCCGCCCGAGCCACGGCTGGAGGAAAGGGTGATGGGGTTGGGTGGTTTTGGGGTTTTTTTGGTATTTTTTTGTATTTTCTGGGGGTTTTTTGGGTAATTTTTTGAGCTGATTTTCCTTCCAAGGCGATTTTTTGGGTATTTTAAAATTATTTTTTTTATTCTTCCTTCCCAGACAATGGTTTTTCGTATTTGTTTTTCTATTTTTCCTTCCCAGGCAATAATTTTTTTGTATTTTTTAATTATTTTTTTGTATTTTTCCTTCCCAGGCAATGGCTTTTTTGTATTTGTTTTTGTATTTTTCTTTCCCAGGATATATGTTTTTTGGTATTTTTAAATTATTTTTTGTATTTTTCCTTCCCAGGCAATATTTTTTTTTATTTTTTTTGGTATTTTTAAAATTATTTTTTGTATTTTTCCTTCCCAGGCAATGTTGTTTTGTATTTTTTTTCCTTCCCAGCCAATGGATTTATTTGTATTTTTAAAATATTTTTTGTATTCTACCTGGCAAGGCAATGTTTTTTTGAATTTTTTTTTTTGTATTTTTTGTATTTTTCCTTCCCAGGCAATGGATTATTTTGTATTTTTTTTTTTTTTTTTGTATTTTTGTTTCTAAGGCATTTAAAAAAATTATTATTATTTGGTATTTTTTGTATTTTTCCTTCCAAGGAGATTTATTTCCGGTATTTTTTAATTTTTTTTTTGTATTTTTCCTTCCCAGGTGATGTTTTTTGTATTTTTTTGAGTCTATTTTCTAGTATTTTTTGTATTTTTTCTTCCCAGCCAATGATTTTTTGGTTTTTTTTTCCATCTGACCTCATCCTCCCGCCTCCCTTTTTGTACATTCAGGCCTCGGTGATTTTTTTCTCCTTGTGCAAAGAAAATAAACCCAGGATTTATGTGGGGATGGCAAAGCAAGGACTTGGCTTGGGCAGGACCTTAAACATCACCTCCTCCCATGGTCCCGTGGTTTTATTCCAAATTGAAACAATTTACAAATTCCTCTCAAGGGCAGGGAATATTATTTTTTTCCAGGAGGGGGGAAAGAATTAAGAATAATTTTAAACAATTTAAAAATGAAAAAAAAAAAAAAAAGAAAAATTAAAATTAAAAAAAAAGAAAGAAAACTTAAAATTAAAACCAAATAAAGAAAAATTAAAATAGAAAGAAAAATTAAAAAAGAAAGAAAAATTAAAAAAAAAAGAAAAATGAAAAAATAAAGAAAATTTGAAAAAATAAAGAAAATTTTTTAAAAAAGAGGGAATGATTGAAACAGAGGATTTTTGTTGTTTTCACGGCTTCTAAACCCCACCATGGATTTCATACGTGCTGCAATATTTCAATTAAACATTTTCCAGGCTGGATTTGCTCCCTTTCCCTTGGAATTGCTGCTTTCCCCACAAAAAGTTGGACTCAGATCAGGAAGTGGGAGAGGGGTGGGAAAAACAAACCCAGGAGAAATAGAAACGAGCTGGTGCAGGCTGAATCCTGGGATTCCCCCACTCGGGATGGGATGGGACCCGTGGGATGGGATGGGATTGATGGGATTGGTGGGATCCATAGGATGGGATGGGATCAGTGGGATCCATGGGATGGGATGGGATGGGATCAATGGGATGGGATGGGATGGGATTGATGGGATGGGATGGGATGGGATCCATGGGATGGGATGGGATGGGATGGGATGGGATGGGATCCATGGGATGGGATGGGATGGGATGGGATGGAATCCATGGGGTGGGATGGGATCAATGGGATGGGATGGGATCCATGGGATGGGATGGAATCCATGGGGTGGGATGGGATCCATGGGATCAGTGGGATGGGATGGGATGGGATCAATGGGATCCATGGGATGGGATCCATGGGATGGGATGGGATCAGTGGGATCCATAGGATGGGATGGGATGGGGTGGGATCAATGGGATGGGATGGGATGGGATGGGATCCATGGGGTGGGATGGGATCCATGGGATCAGTGGGATGGGATCCATGGGATGGGATGGGATGGGATTGATGGGATGGGATGGGATCAGTGGGGTCAATGGGATGGGATGGGATGGAATCCATAGGATGGGATGGGATCAGTGGGGTGGGATGGGATGGGATGGGATGGGATGGAATCAGTGGAAAGGGATGAGATCAGTGGGATGGGATGGGTTGGGATCAATGGGATCCATGAGATGGGATGGGATGGGATCCATGGGGTGGGATGGAATGGGATGGGATGGGATGGGATGAGGTCAGTGGGATAGGATGGGATCCATGGGATGGGATAGGATGGGATGGGATGAGTGGGATGGGATCAGTGGGATGGGATCCATTGGATCCATGGGATCCATTGGATGGGATGGGATCAGTGGGGTGGGATGTGATGAGATGAATGGGATGGGATCCATGGGATGGGATGGGATGGGATCCATGGGATGGGATGGGATGGGGTGGGATCAATGGGATGGGATGGGATGGAATCAGTGGGATGGGATGAGATGAATGGGATGGGATCCATGGGATGGGATGGGATGGGATTGATGGGATGGGATGGGATCAGTGGGATGGGATGGGGGTCAGTGTGATGGGATCCATGGGATGGGATGGGTTGGGATCCATGGGATCCATGGGGTGGGATGGGATGAGATCAATGGAATGGGATCCATGGTATGGGATGGGATAGGTTGGGATCAATGGGATCCATGGGATGGGATGGGATCAATGGGATGGGATGGGATGGGATGGGATGGGATCAATGGGATCCATGGGATGGGATGATATGGGACGGGATGAGATCAATGGGAAGGGATGAGATCCATGGGATCAATAGGATGGGATGGGATCGATGGGATGGGATCCATGGGATCAATGGGATGGGATGGGATCAATGGGGATGGGATGGGATCAGTAGGATGGGATGGGATCCATGGGATGGGATCCATGGGATCAGTAGGATGGGATGGGATCAATGGGATGGGATCCATGGGATCAATGGGGATGGGAAGGGATCAATGGGGATGGGAAGGGATTGATGGGGATGGGAAGGGATCAATGGGGATGGGATGGGATCAGTAGGATGGGATGGGATGGAAGCGCAGCTGGAAAGTTCCCGGCTGCAGCCACTGGAGGCTGCTCTGGTCATACACAAATCACCTTCCTCATCCTTCCCCAAAACCACCCAAACAACCCCTGCCAGCCCCTCCCTCCCCCTAACCATGGGCAAACCTGGCAATCCCCTCCTGGAGGGGGATCCCTCAAATTCCAGCCCCACTTCCCTGGGATTCCTGGCCCTGACCTTCACCCTGTCCCTCTGGTGCCTCCCTCTCCCCTCCAGGGACATTCCCATTGTTATTCCTGCAGGATTCACTCTCAAATCTCCTCTTCAAGCAGATAATTAAAACCTAATGGTGTTTATATTGCAGAGAAAAATAATAATAATAGTAATAATAATCACAATAAACACGACTCTGCTGCTCAGGAGAGTTTGTCAAATGGCTCCTGGAGAGGCTGGGCACACTTTAATGAGTTTAAAGATGAGGATTTACAGGATTTACAAACTTATTCAATTGTTCACAGGTGACTGCTGAGGTGAAGCTGCTTTCAGGGGCAGCCAGGGCCGTGACTGCAGCAGGACAAAATAAAAATAAAATAAAATAAAATAATAATAATAATAAAAAAGGGCACTAAAATCCCATCACTTTTACAGCAGAGCGGAATTGCAGCTCTGCAGAGTCCAGAAGTGATCCTGAATTAATGGCTTGGCTTCTCCAGGCCGCTCTCACTGCTCATTTCATGCAAGATAAATTACAGGAGCTGTAACTGCCCTGAGAGCTGAGAGAGCGTGGGGTAACTCAGGGGTTACTCAGGGGTTACTCAGAGAAAACTCAGGGGTTACTCAGAGAAAATTCAGGGGTTACTCAGAGAAAATTCAGGGGTTACTCAGGGATAATTCAGAGAAAACTCAGGGGTTACTCAGAGAAAACTCAGGGGTTACTCAGGAGTAACTCAGGGGTTACTCAGGGGTTACTCAGAGAAAACTCAGGGGTAGCTCAGAGAAAATTCAGGGGTTACTCAGGAGTAACTCAGGGGTTACTCAGGGGTTATTCAGAGAAAATTCAGGGGTTACTCAGGGATTACTCAGGGGTAACTCGGGCATAACTCAGAGAGAACTCAGGGATTACTCAGGGGTAACTCAGGAGTAACTCTGGGGTAACTCTGCAGTAACTCTGGGGTTACTCAGGGATTACTCAGGAGTCATTCAGGGATAAATCAGGGGTAACTCTGTGTTAACTCGAGGATATCTCAGGGGTAACTCAAGGTCATCCAGGGGTCACTCAGGGTTTACTCAGGGGTCACTCAGGGGTCATTCAGGGGTCATTCAGGGGTCACTCTGGGGTAGCTTGGGGGTAATTCAGGGATAACTCTCAGGTAACTCAGGGGTAACTCAGGGATTACTCACGGGTAACTCAGAGATAACTCGGGGGTTACTCAGGGGTTACTCAGGGATAGCTCAGGGGTAACTGGGGTAAATCAGGGATAACTTGGGGGTAACTCAGGGATACCTCAGTGGTCACTCATGGGTAACTCTTGGGTCACTCAGGGTCACTCAGGGGTCACTCCAGGGTCACTCCAGGGTCACTCAGGGTCACAGCTGGGGTCGGGTCCCACCCCTGGCCCAGGGCCTGCTCTGGGGGCTGCTCCCAGCCCCAGCTGGAATTAAAATTCCCATAAAAGCAAAAAGCACCAAAGGCAAACCCACAGCGAGCCCCAGGGCAGAACTGAGCCTTGTGCTGCACAAATGTCCCCTAACCCCGGGTCTGCCTTGGGCCTGCCTCCTTTGTGGGACAAAAAATCTTCGTGTGGCTGCAGAGTCCTGGAAGGGGAGGTGGCTGCAGGTCTGAGCTTAACCCTGCTGCAAGCAGAGGCAGCCCAGCCTAACAAAGCTGGAAAATCCAATGCTGGGAGCCCAAATCCTGATTTCCTGCTGGTAAAGTCGGCTGCATCTGTCACAGACATCTTTTATGGAAAATCCTCTCCTTAGGATTTTTCCTCCTGAGAAGCTGAGAGGCCTCAGGAACAAAATGTAAACATTGATTATCTGCTGCTGTGGAATGCAACAGGTGCATCTGGGATTGGTCTTATAGAGTTATTCCTAATTAATGGCCAATCGCAGCCCAGCTGGCTCGGACAGAGAGTCAGAGCCACAAACCTTTGTTATCATTCCTTCCTATTCTATTCTCAGCCAGCCTTCTGATGAAACCTTTTCTTCTATTATTTTAGTATAGTTTTAATGTAATATATATGATAAAATAATAAATCAACCTTCTGAACCATGGAGTCAGATCCTCATCTCTTCCCTCATCCTCAGACCCCTGTGAGCACCATCACAGCGCCCACCCGGACAGAGCTCAGGCCTGACCCAGGCTCTGCTCTCCTTGGAAGCAACGGGAAATATCCAGGATTTCTCCTCTGTTCCCCTCCTGCCCCTCCCCTGCTGGGTTTTGTCACCCACTTGGGCACTTCATCGCCGTTCTCCTTCCTTTTGGAAAGCGCTGACGTGTAATTATTGCCGTGATTAACGCTCTTGTGCAGCTAATTGTAATTACACCTTCCCATCCCCAGCCTCAATTACTCATCCTCGCCTCAGCCCAATGTTTTCCTCTCCCCGAGTTTCTGGAAGTTGTCTGGCCTGGATAAACACTCTGAGCAAACCATGCCAGCATCCCAAACTCCTCCATTTCCCTCACAGGGATTAATTTTGGGTGATAATGATGAATAAAAGCTGGATCATGGGCTGGTGTAAATCAGAGCAGCCACCACGCTGTTTCCATGATATTTTATTAAAAATCTCTTTGCCAGGATTTCTTCTCCTGGGAAGCTGGGAAGCTTCAGCTTCTCCCTGTTTTGCTGCTTTGGAATGTGATTTGGAGAATTGTTCACCCAGCATGTGAATTGTTTTAATTTAATGACCAATCCCAGTCCAGCTGTGTGGGGACTCAGTGTCTTGGTTTGGAAAGCCAAAGGAAGGCAGGAGCCTCCCCTGAAATGGAAAATGTAAAACCCCACCCTCTGAATTGCTATTTAAATTAAGGGGCTCTCAGGGAAAAAAAAAAATGGGAGCAGGAAATAACAGTTCTTTAATAGGGAAGAAAATAAAAGGATAAAATAAACAATGCAGTGAACTAAACCAACAGTGCCAGAGTCAGAACCCAGCCTGGCACCCTGTGGGTCAGGCTGTTGGCAGCAGTGCCATTGGAATTGTGGCTCAGCCCTCCTGCAGGGTCAGGGCTGGTTCTGCTGGAGCAGGGATCCTGGAGAAGGGTGGAGTCTCCTCTGGAGATCCAGGGGCAGAGGCAGCTGCTGCTCCTCTGGGGAATCCAGTGGAGAAGCTGTGCTGGTGTTCCAGAATCCCCAGATTCTATCCAGGCAGGAATGCTTGGCTGGTGTTCCAGAATCCCCAGATTCTATCCAGGTAGGAATGCTTGGCTGGTGTTCCAGAATCCCCAGATTCTATCCAGGCAGGAATGCTTGGCTGGTGTTCCAGAATCTCAGACTCTATCCAGGTAGGAATGCTTGGCTGGTGTTCCAGAATCTCCAGATTCTATCCAGGCAGGAATGCTTGGCTGGAGTTCCAGAATCCCCAGATTCTATCCAGGTAGGAATGCTTGGCTGGTGTTCCAGAATCCCCAGATTCTATCCAGGCAGGAATGCTTGGCTCCTCCCTCTGCCAGGAATAGGACACACAGAGCAGGGACAGCCTGGTGCCACCCCTGCCAGGGACAGGGACACAAAACAGGACCAGTGTGGTGCCACCCCGTCAGGGACACAGAGCAGGGCCAGCCTGGTGCCACCCTGCCAGCTCCTAGTCCTGATTTGAGCTGTGACTACAGCAAAACGGCCCCCCAGCCCTGCCTGCAGTGAGAGCTGACAGGAAGCTTTTTTTCTTTTTGGAAAAATATTAATTTTCAGCACCCTCAAAGGCTCCGTAGCTCAGCTGCTGTTCCCAGCCCCAAATTCTGCTGTGTGTTTTCCCTCAGCTGGAATTCACCTGAAAAATGCCACCAATCACCCCCTGCCCTTTTTCCAGCCTTGGTGCCCACCCTGCATCCTCTGAGAGCAGAGCATGAACCCCTCCCAGCACTGAGATGGAAAGGGAGGCAAAATAAATGGAATTAAAAGCGAAATGATTCCATTGTCGTCTGGGTGCTTTCCAAATGAACCCATCAAAGTCGGGAGCATTATTGGAGCTGATGGCTGTGGATCCACAGCCAGACAAATGGGGAGATTGGGAAGCTGCTGCTCCACTCAGCCGGGGCTGCAGGAAGTTCCCAGCCCTGGCTAATTGCTCTGTTTGGCAGCTTTAATTAAGTGCAGCCTCCTGAACGAGCAGCTCCAGACAGAGCTCCCAAAGCTCCTGGGATGTGCCCTGAAATCCCTGGAGCAGCTCCTGGGAGCTGCTTCCTTTCCTTTCCTTTTCCTTTTCCTTTTCCTTTTCCTTTTCCTTTTCCTTTTCCTTTTCCTTTTCCTTTTCCTTTTCCTTTTCCTTTTCCTTTTCCTTTTCCTTTTCCTTTTCCTTCCCTTCCCTTTCCCCTTTCCTTTCCCCTTTCCTTTCCCCTTTCGCTCCTGCTCCTGGGGTGGGAATAGAGGATGATGGATTTCATGGAAAATCCTCAGATTTGGGTTCTCTTAAAACCAAGGATGGGAACAGGGGAATGATGGATTTAATGGAAAATCCTCAGGTTTGGGTCCATGGAATATCCATAGGACTGGGCTCTACTGAACCCAGGGATGGTCACAGACAGCTGTGGGAGCTCATCATGGCACAGAGACCAGGGAAATTACAGATTTCATGGATTTCTGTGGGATTGGGTTCTCCTGAAACCAGGATTTGGAACATGGGAACGATGGATTTCATGGAATATCCTCAGATTTGGGTTCTCCTGAAACCAGGGATGGGAACAGGGGAATGATGGATTTCATGGAATATCTGTGGAATTGAGTTCTCCTGAAACCAGAATTTGGAACAGAGACGTTATGGATTTCATGGAATATCCACAGATTTGGGTTCTCCTGAAACCAGGATGGCCACAGACAGCTCTGGGAGCTCATCACAGCACACAGAACAGGGAAATGATGGATTTAATGGAAAATCTGTGGGATTGAGTTCTCCTGAAACCAGGAATGGTCATGGACAGCTCTGGGAACTCATCATGGCTCACAGAACAGGGAAATGATGGATTTAATGGAAAATCTGTGGGATTGAGTTCTCCTGAAACCAGGGATGGCCACAGACAGCTCTGGGAACTCATCGCAGCACACAGAACAGGGAAATGATGGATTTTATGAAAATCCTCAGATTTGGGTTCTCCTGCCCCCAGGGATGCCCACAGCTCCGGGAAAGGGCAGCTCCAGGCTCTACAGCTGTGGGGAATCCATTCCAGCTGTAGCTGCTGGAAGGGTTTGTGAGGAGCACAAAGTCCTGTGGCCACACCTCAGCCTCCAGAACCTTCCAGCCCGAGCAGCTCAGGCCAAACTTCCCCTCAGTCCTAAAAATAATGGATTAACCTTTTCCAGTTAATTTCTCCAAACCCCAAACTAATTATCTTTTCATTCTTCTCCCATCCTTTCCCTGCCAAGGGGACGGAAATCAGGACAGGACTCCTGGGCTTTCTAAATCCTGCAATATTTATCACCGGGAGCCTTGCTCCTGACAGGAGCACTGGAGCTTTTGTGCTGACATAAAACCAGGCAGGGACACGGGGACAGCGCTGGGAGCATCATCCTGAGGCCAGCCCTGAAGGGAAAAGGCCATTCCATCCAGGAAAAACCCAAACACTCACTGAATGTCAGATCTGGTTTTGTTGTTTCTGGGCTTTTTTCTGAGCAAGGACCCAAAAGGGGGAAAGAGCAGCACGAGGGAGGAGGGAGAAAGGAGAAGGAACAAGGAAAAAACTTGAATAAACAAAAATAAGGGGAAGATTTTGGGGAAAAGAGGGATTGGGATCCAGGCCAGCTCCGTCTGCAGCCTTCCAAAGCATACAATGCATCCAAGGAGAAGGCAGGCAGCACATCTGAGCAGGAATTACAGGTGGCTGAATTAATTAGCTCCAAATCCCAACACCCCCAAACATCAGGCGCTGGGATTACAGAGCCTGAGCTGGTTTGCTGCCGGATCCCAAAGCCCAGAGATTATTTGGATTCAAATTGGAATTGTTGCAGATGGGTTTGTTTAGGGAAGGGGAGGCCTGTCTGTTCCTATTCTGCCTTCAGCTAAAGCAGAGGACTCCTTACCATTTTCCTTACCATTTTCCTTTCCTTTCCTTTCCTTTCCTTTCCTTTCCTTTCCTTTCCTTTCCTTTCCTTTCCTTTCCTTTCCTTTCCTTTCCTTTCCTTTCCTTTCCTTTCCTTTCCTTTTCCTTTTCCTTTCCTTTCCTTTCCTTTTCCTTTCCTTTCCTTTCCTTTCCTTTTCCTTCCTTTCCTTTCCTTTCCTTCCTTTTCCTTTCCTTTCCTTTTCCTTTCCTTTCCTTTCCTTTCCTTTCCTTTCCTTTCCTTTTCCTTTCCTTTTCCTTTCCTTTCCTTTCCTTTCCTTTCCTTTCCTTTCCTTTCCTTTCCTTTCCTTTCCTTTCCTTTCCTTCCTTCCTTTCCTTTCCTTTCCTTTCCTTTCCTTTCCTTTCCTTTCCCTTTTCTTTCCTTTCCTTTCCTTTCCTTTCCTTTCCTTCCTTTCCTTCCTTTCCTTTCCTTTCCTTTCCTTTTCCTTTCCTTTCCTTTCCTTTCCTTTCCTTCCCTTTCCTTCCCTTCCCTTCCCTTCCCTTCCCTTCCCTTCCCTTACCCTTCCCTTCCCTTCCCTTCCCTTCCCTTGCCCTTCCCCTTCCCTTCCCTTCCCTTCCCTTCCCTTCCCTGGTGAACGAACGGTGAGAAAAAATCGCCATTCCCAAAAACCGCCATTCCCAAAAAGTGCCATTTCCAGAAAGTACCATTTCCAAAAGTGCCGTTTACAAAAATCGCCATTCCCAAAAAGCACCATGTTATAAAGGATCAACAAAAAAAGCCAAATTAACAATGACAGTGAAAGATTTTATTTTCAAGACTGAAAATGTGGTACTCAAAACCACAGCCAAGGAGACAGCGCCGAGCCCAGGGTTGGTGCTGGGTGAACCAGGTCCGACTTCTGTTGCATGAATTACCTTACATCACACATCACAGACATTTCCAAAAAAGCAACGTTTCCAAAAATCACCATTTCCAAAAATCGCCATTTCCAAAAAGCAACATTTCCAAAAAAGCAACATTTCAAAGCATTCCAGGCTGCGAGTGCTGCAAATTAGAAAAGGCAGAGCTCCTCCAGAGCGGAGTGCAGGCAATACCTGCTGAAAGAAAAGGAGATTTCCGTCCCTTCGGCCCCTGATGCTTTCAGGATCCATCAGGTCCTTATTTGTGGGACCTTTGGGGAAGGAGGAAATTGCTTTGCTGTGGCTTCGTTTTCACGCTGGTTCAATGAAATCTTTGGAGAGCCGTGGGGGCTGAGTTTCTTCCTCTCCTGCAAAGTTTCCTCCTCCTTCAGGTCCCAAACTGCCACAGCTTTGTGCTGATGGTTGTGCACAGAATTTATTTATCTGCAAGCCATGAAACTCTAATAATTAGTTTGTCATGGGGTGAAAAATTGAGCTTTTGGGGTTTTTAGAATGGAGGTTCAGGGGGGCAAGATGGAGGAATCTGAGCTTGTCCTGTCCTCCTCTTCCTCCTCCTTCTTTTTCTCCTCCTCCTTCTTTTTCTCCTTCTTTTTCTCCTTCTTTTTCTCCTTCTTTTTCTCCTTCTTTTTCTCCTTCTCCTTCTCCTTCTCCTTCTCCTTCTCCTTCTCTTCTCCTTCTCCTTCTCCTTCTCCTTCTCCTTCTCCTTCTCCTTCTCCTTCTCCTTCTCCTTCTCCTTCTCCTTCTCCTTCTCCTTCTCCTTCTCCTCCTCCTTCTCCTCCTTCTCCTCCTTCTCCTCCTTCTCCTTCTTCTCCTCCTTCTCCTCCTTCTTCTTCTTCCTCTCTTCTTCCTCTTCTTCCTCTTCTTCCTCTTCTTCCTCTTCCCTTTTGGCCTCCATCCTCTGCTGTGATGGTAGGCACTTTTGGATTGGTTTAAGGTAGAAGCTCACTGTCTAACACAGGTGATGGGTATTGGGAAGTTATTGTAAATATTGTACATGTAGTTTTTAGTATAAAAAGTAACACCAGTGTGCCTCTGTCTGACCTGCTGAATGGACCTCGACAGGCCAGAGAAAGAATTTTATAGATAAGAAACAATAAACAACCTTGAGAACAAAAACAGAAGAGCTCTGACTCCTTCTTGAGTGCCAGGCTGGGAAAAGAAACTTTGACACATCTGGGGGTCACTGTGAGCAGCAGAGATCCTGAGACACGGGAGCTTTGTGCTCCAAAATTGGCGTTTTCCAGGCCAGATTCACCTTGCAGAGGGAACAAATTCAAGGTCAATGTCTCACTTAACTGCAGTTCTTATCTTAAACCTTGAATTCCTGGTGGTGAGAGCCAGGAATTCCCTTATTCTACACACACCCCTCAGACCTTGCTTAGCAAATTCCTCGTGCAGGAAAACACCGGGAAATAATTTGGAATAAACATTTCCCCCTCTGGTTCTGTCAGGATCAGCTTGATTCAGGAAAACATGACCGTAGACAGATTGCTTTGTTCTAACTGGATTGGAGGTCAGGTGTTGCCACCTGCACCCCCTAAGCACCAAGATTTTCCATTCCCACCTGCCACAGGTAAGGACACGTGCACGCCTTCTTTTTGTCACCATTCCACATTTTCTGGAAAAAGCCCTTTGCCCGGATTTTTTTTCCTGGGAAGCTGAGAAGCCTCAGAGAAAAATGAAAACAAGGAATTATCTGATTTGCTTCTCCTGTGTTTTGCTGCTTTGGAATGTGTTTGGGGATTATTTACCAACAGCTGATTGTTTCATTGGTTTCTGTGGATTGTTTTTACTTAATGACCAATCATTGTCAGGCTGTGTCAGGTCTCTGAGAGAGTCACAAGTTTTTTCATTATTATCTTTGTAGCCTTCTGTCTGTATCCTTTATTCTTTAGTATAGTTTAGTGCTGCATTCTTTAATATAATATAGATCATAAAATAATAAATCAGCCTCCTGAGAACATGGAGTCCAGATCCTCATTTCCTCCTCTGCCTGTGGAACCCCAAAATCCCACACTTTGTACCTGTCCCAGACACCCCAGGCTGTCTGCATGGTCACAATATGGGGGGGAAAGGGAACTATGAGGAGAACAGAGGACATCTAAACCAACAACAACATAACTGTACATCACTAAAGCTTTTATTGATATTCACACAATAGTTATCTTTACTTATGAGAGAAAATAATCTCATTATCCATCTCCAACACTCCCCTCTTTGGTCTCTCTCTGGCTGTGGGATCATCACGGAGCCTTCGGACAGGACCTTCAGCTCCCGCTTTTGGGCACGCAGAAAAATAAAATACCCGCCCCCAAAAACAATTTCCCCGTGATTAAAGATCCGCTGCTGCTAAAAAATATTGAGAGCAGGAATCAGGGTGAATAATAGACTTGGCAGCGTGCAGCAGAGCTGACAGAAACTGCTGGCACGTGCAGAAAACAAACAGCACAAGGCAAAATAGCATCAGACGCTCTGAAGTGCTGAAATTTGGGGTTTTTTACCCCCGTCCCCTTCTGCCTTTGCTCACGCCGTTTTGCCAAGGTTGTTTGTGCATCCCTGTGGAATTCCAGGTCATTCTTGGGGTCAGGATATTCC
>JANCRA010000218.1:0-145814 GCA_024362935.1 Setophaga petechia | reverse complement strand
GTTGCTGCTCTGACCTCAGGGATGTCATCACAAAAATAGATGTTGTGTTCTGTTCCTCACCGGCTTCGGTCCCACCCAACCCTGACTGGGAATTTATTTATTTGTTCTTTTAAATTCTCCGGGCTTTGCTCGCTAATTGTGGTGTAGGAGATGTGTAAATCGACTTAAAATTGTGAATTCTGCCAAATCTGGGCTCCTGATTTCAGCTCTTGGGAGGTGGTTCTGAGCTCTGGGGCGGCTGCTGGCCTGGGGGTGTTTTAGGAGCTCCAGTTTCTGCTAAAACTGAGTTTTCTCTGCTGGAAATTGAATTTTTTAATCTGTTTAATTTACAGGAAAGTCTTGGGGAGTTGTGAGTTTGGCTGGGCCTGGCAGGATGAGGAGCTGGGAAAGGTGGAGCAGGACTGGGGGGTTTGGGTTTGTGGTGGGGATTCTGCTGGGCTTAAAGGGGAAAAAAGCGGAAGATCCTCGAGGAAATTGAGAAAATCCTCGAGGAAATGGAGAAAATCCTCAGGGAAATTGAGAAGATCCTCAAGGAAATGGAGAGGATGCTCAGGAAATGGAGAATGTCCTTGGGGAAATGGAGAAGATCCTCAAAGAAATAGAAAAAATCCTTGAGGAGAAAATCCTGCAAGAAATTGAAAAGATCCTCACGGAAATGGAGAAATCCACAGGAAATGGAAAAGATCCTTGAGGAAGAGATCCTCAAAGAAATGGAGAAAGTCCTTGAGGAAACAGAAAAGATCCTCAAAGAAATGGAGAAAATCCTCGAGGAAATTGAGAAATTCCTTGAGAAAACTGAGAAGATCCTCAAGGAAATGGAGAGGATGCTCAGGAAATGGAGAATGTCCTTAAGGAAATGGAGAAGATCCTCAAAGAAATGGAAAAGATCCTTGAGGAAAAAATCCTCCAAGAAACAGAGAAGATCCTCATGGAAATGGAAAAAATCCTCAGGAAATGGAGAAGATCCTTGAGGAAATGGAGAAAAATTCTCAAGGAAATGGAGAAGAGCATTGAGAAAACTGAGAAGATCCTCCAGGAAATGAAAAAGATCTTCAAGAAAAGAGAGAAATCCTCAGGAAATGGAAAAGATCCTTGAGGAAATAGAGAAGATCTTCTAAGAAATGGAGAGGATGCTCAGGAAATGGAGAATGTCCTTGGGGAAATGGAGAAGATCCTCAGAGAAATGGAAAAGATCCTTGAGGAAAAAATCCTCCAAGAAATAGAAAAGATGCTCATGGAAATGGAAAAAATCCTCAGGAAATGGAGAAGATCCTTGAGGAAATGGAGAAGATCATTGAGAAAACTGAGAAGATCCTCCAGGAAATGGAAAAGATCTTGAAGAAAATAGAGAAATCTTCAGGAAATGGAAAAGATCCTTGAGGAAATTGAGAAGATCTTCTAAGAAATGGAGAAAGTCCTCAAAGAAATGGAGAAAGTCCTCAAAGAAATGGAGAAGATCCTTGAGAAAGCTGAGAAGATCCTCAAGGAAATGCACAATGTCCTTGAGGAAATGGAGAAAATCCTCAAGGAAATGGAGAAAACCCAACACCAGGCTCGTGGTGTGGAGAGCAGCAGAGCAGCTTCACAGCCAGCCTGGAAAAGCTGAAAAACCCCAAATTTTGGTGGCAGAGGGAAAAACTGGAGCCCCTTTTATGGTCCAGGACCACCCCTGCCCCACCAGGGACCCCTGACATCCCGTGGGGGTCACGTTCAGCGCTGGGAGAGTTTCAGAATCAACATTCCAAACAGCACCTGGAGATAATTTGGGAGGTGGAGAGGCAGAAAATGAATCCCTGTAAAATGCTGCCTGGCAAATTAAAAGACATCATCGATTCTATTAGCTAATTTTCCAAATTAAGTGTTGCTAATTGCCCGAGCTAGTGTTTGTTTGGAGCAGCACCCAGGCTGGGCTGGGTTTGCAGATTGACAGGCAAAGTTGTTAAATTAATTTGTTTTTCCTTCTCCTCGGCCCTGGATTTGTTTGTGGGGCACCTCAGGCCATCCCTGAGCTCTCCACCACCTGGACTGGATTTATTTGTGTGCAGAGATGGCAAAAACTCCAAGAAAATTTCCCAAAATTTCTGGAGAATCCCTCAAATAAATATTTTGATATTATTATCATTATTACTGTTATTATTATTATTACTATTATGATTATTATTATTATTATTATTGTTATTATTATTATTTTAATAATACAATATTATGTAATAATATTGATGTATTATATATAATATGATATAATATAATATATATAATATAGTATAATATGGTATAATATAGTATAATATAATATATACAATATAATATAATAAATATAATATAATGTAATATAATATGATATAATATAATATAATATAATATAATATAATATAATATAATATAATGTAATATAATATAATATAATATATATAATATAGTATAATATAGTATAATACAGTATAATGTAGTATAATGTAGTATAATGTAGTATAATATAATATAATATAATATAATATAATATAATATAATATAATAAATATAATATAATAAATATAATATAATGTAATATAATATGATATAATATAATATATATAATAAATATAATAATATAATATAATATAATATAATATAATATAATATAATATAATATAATATAATATAATATTTCCCATTATTTTAATAATATTTATTGCAGCTTAATTCAGCATTTAAGGGATGGATCTGGCCTAGAGCTGCTCTGGGAGGGTCCCAAACTCCACCTGCCCCTGCAGTTCTGCTCCTCTCCTTCCAAACCAGCCAGGAGCTGCTCTGTAAATAAATATATTTATTTACATTTTATATAAATAAAGCAGGAACCAGAGCACTTCAACATCCCACGAGTTTTCTGGCTTGAGGAAGAAACAAACTCAGTTTTGCTGTGCCTGACCCTGATATCTTGGTCAAGTTTCCAAAAATAAGAGACCAACAAATGGTCTGAGCTTCACCTGCTGCAGGAGGCTTTGCTCACCCCAAAAAATAAGAAATTTCTCCATCCATTGTGCCTTTTTTCCAGCACAGATAACACTTTACAGGTGCAAATTAATAACATTTTGACCTTGTGTCGTTGGGTGTGGGACAACAAATTCCTGTGGCTGGTGGAACGGGATCTGCTCCTGTGGAAAAGTCTCTGCAGCTTCCCCAGGAGCCAGAAATGGGCTGGTGACACACGAGGAGAGGCATGGACTGAATTTAGAGCACCAGAGGATGAATTACCCTAATTGGTGCATTAGTCTCACTTACACAGAGTAATCACCCCCCCCAAAAAAAAGGAATTTCTCCATCCTCTGTGCCTTTTTCTTTGTGACAAATACCGTTTTCCAATTGCTGCACTCACAAATTAATAATATTTTGACCTGGTTTCATTGAGTGTGGGAGATGAAGAAAGAGAAACAAATTCTGGAGCTGATGGAACAGGATCTGCTCCTGTGGAAAAGTCTCTGCAGCTTCTGGAGCCAGAAATGGGCTGGTGACACACGAGGAGAAGCATGGACTGAATTTAGAGCTGTGTTTAGAGCACCAGAGGATGAATTACCCTAATTGGTGTATTAGTTTTATTTACACAGAATAATCACCCCAAAAAAGAAGGAATTTCTCCATCCGTTGTGCCTTTTTTCCAGCACAGATAACATTTTCCAAGTGCAAATTAATAATATTTTGACCTGGTTTAATTGAGTGTGGGACAACAAATTCCTGTGGCTGGTGGAACGGGATCTGCTCCTGTGGAAAAGTCTCTGCAGCTTCTGGAGCCAGAAATGGGCTGGTGACACACGAGGAGAAGCATGGACTGAATTTAGAGCTGTGTTTAGAGCACCAGAGGATGAATTACCCTAATTGGTGCATTAGTCTCAGTTACACAGAATAATCACCCCCCAAAAAAAGGAATTTCTCCATCCATTGTGGCTTTTTCTCTGGCACAAATAACGTTTTCCAAGTTCTGGACTCACAAATTAATAATATTTTGACCTGGTGTCATTGAGTGTGGGACAACAAATTCCTGGAGCTGATGAAACAGGATCTACTCCTGGAAAAGTCTCTGCAGCTTCTCCTGGCCACCCCAGGAGCCAGAAATTGGCTGGTGACACACGAGGAGCAGCACGGACTGAATTTAGAGCACCAGGGGATGAATTACCCTAATTGGTGTATTAGTCTCACTTACACAGAATAATCACCCCAAAAAAGTAGGAATTTCTCCATCCATTGTGGCTTTTTCTCTGGCACAAATAACGTTTTCCAAGTGCTGGACTCACAAATTAATAATATTTTGACCTGGTTTCATCGAGTGTGGCACAGAAAGAAAGAGAAACAAATTCTGGAGCTGGTGAAATAGGATCTACTCCTGGAAAAGTCTCTGCAGCTTCTGGAGCCAGAAATGGGCTGGTGACACACGAGGAGAGGCATGGACTGAATTTAGAGCTGTGTTTAGAACACCAGAGGATGAATTACCCTAATTGGTGCATTAGTCTCATTTACACACAGTAATCATCCCCCCCAAAAAAGGAATTTTTTCTTCCATTGTGCCTTTTTCTCTGTGACAAATACCGTTTTCCAATTGCTGCACTCACAAATTGATAATATTTTGACCTGGTTTCATTGAGTGCTGGAGATGAAGGAAGGGAAACAAATTCCTGGAGCTGGTGGAACAGGATCTGCTCCTGTGGAAAAGTCTCTGCAGCTTCTGGAGCCAGAAATGGGCTGGTGACACACAAGGAGCACCATGGACTGAATTTAGAGCACCAGGGGATGAATTACCCTAATTGGTGTATTAGTCTCACTTATACAGAATAATCACCCCCCAAAAAAAGGAATTTCTCCATCCATTGTGCCTTTTTCTCTGGCACAAATAACGCTTTCCAAGTTCTGGACTCACAAATTAATAATATTTTGACCTGGTTTCATCGAGTGTGGGACAGAAAGAAAGAGAAACAAATTCTGGAGCTGGTGGAACAGGATCTACTCCTGGAAAAGTCTCTGCAGCTTCTCCTGGCCACCCCAGGAGCCAGAAATGGGCTGGTGACACACGAGGAGAGGCATGGACTGAATTTAGAGCTGTGTTTAGAGCACCAGAGGATGAATTACCCTAATTGGTGCATTAGTCGCACTTACACAGAATAATGACTCCAAAAAGAAGGAATTTCTTCATCCATTGTGGCTTTTTTCCAGCACAGATAACATTTTCCAAGTTCTGGACTCACGAATTAATAATATTTTGACCTGGTGTCATTGAGTGTGGGACAACAAATTCCTGTGGCTGGTGGAACGGGATCTGCTCCTGTGGAAAAGTCTCTGCAGCTTCTCCAGGAGCCAGAAATGGGCTGGTGACACACGAGGAGAGGCATGGACTGAATTCAGAGCTGTGTTTAGAGCACCAGAGGATGAATTACCCTAATTGGTGTATTAGTTTTATTTACACAGAATAATGACCCCAAAAAAGAAGGAATTTCTCCATCCATTGTGCCCATTTCCCAGCACAGATAACATTTTCCAAGTTCTGGACTCACGAATTAATAATATTTTGACCTGGTTTCATTGAGTGTGGGACAACAAATTCCTGGTGCTGGTGGAATGGGATCTGCTCCTGGAAAAGTCTCTGCAGCTTCTGGAGCCAGAAATGGGCTGGTGACACACGAGGAGAGGCATGGACTGAATTTAGAGCACCAGGGGATGAATCACCCTAATTGGTGCATTAGTCTCACTTACACAGAGTAACCATCCCAAAAAAGAAGGAATTTCTCCATCCATTGTGCCTTTTTCTCTGTGACAAATACCGTTTTCCAATTGCTGCACTCACAAATTGATAATATTTTGACCTGGTTTCATTGAGTGCTGAAGATGAAGGAAGGGAAACAAATTCTGGAGCTGGTGGAACAGGATCTGCTCCTGTGGAAAAGTCTCTGCAGCTTTCCCTGGCCACCCCAGGAGCCAGAAATGGGCTGGTGACACACGAGGAGAGGCACGGACTGAATTTAGAGCTGTGTTTAGAGCACCAGAGGATGAATTACCCTAATTGGTGCATTAGTCTCACTTACACAGAGTAATCACCACAGGCTGCCTCCGTTTTCATTAGAAATTTAATTAAGTTTATCAATGTTTAGCTTCTTTGGCCTTGTTTTTTCCACCACCTTCCACAGGCTTTGCTTTGTTTAATCAATATTTTCAGTGAGGTGGGAGGGAAATGTTCTTCCACTGCACCTTGGCTTTCATTTTTCCATTTTTTTCCCCCTTCCTGACACAAATCTGTTGGAAGCAGAGGAAGTCAGGGATTCACTTTTGACTCAAATAAAGAAGTTTTCTTTAAAAAAAAGAAGAAAATTTTCTTTTCTTTATTTGACTCAAATAAAGAAGTTTTCTTTAAAAAAAAAAGAAAGTTTTCTTTTCTTTATTTGACTCAAATAAAGAAGTTTTCTCACTCCAACAGCCACCAAACCCTTCTCCATCACACCCTGCATATCTCTTCCTCTTCCTCTTCCTCTTCCTCTTCCTCTTCCTCTTCCTCTTCCTCTTCCTCTTCCTCTTCCTCTTCCTCTTCCTCTTCCTCTTCCTCTTCCTCTTCCTTTTCCTCCTCTTCCTCCTCCTCCTCCTCCTCTTCCTCCTCTTCCTCCTCTTCCTCCTCTTCCTCCTCTTCCTCCTCCTCTTCCTCCTCTTCCTCCTCTTCCTCCTCTTCCTCCTCTTCCTCCTCCTCTTCCTCCTCTTCCTCCTCTTCCTCCTCCTCCTCCTCCTCTTCCTCCTCCTCTTCCTCCTCTTCCTCCTCCTCTTCCTCCTCTTCCTCCTCTTCCTCCTCTTCCTCCTCTTCCTTCTCTTCCTCCTCTTCCTTCTCTTCCTCCTCTTCCTTCTCTTCCTCCTCTTCCTCCTCCTCTTCCTCCTCCTCTTCCTCCTCCTCCTCCTCCTCCTCCTAGAGTACAGACAGACTGTCTAGCACAGGTGATGGGTATTGGAAAATTATTGTGAATAAACCACAGATAGTTTTAGTATAAAAAGCCAACAGCACCCCAAGGGCAGGGGCTGTGCCACAACCCGACCTGCTGGACAGATCTCAGCAGGTCAGAGAAAGAATGGAAGAGATCACAGAAAATAAACATTGAAGAGCAGAGCTGAGGAATCCCAACTTCTTCCTTGTCACAGACATTCTTCGTGACAAATCCTTTCTTAGGATTTTTCCCTGCTGGAGCTCAGAGGCTCAGCAGCAAATGTAAACAATTATTATCTGCTGCTGTGGAATGCAACAGGTCCACCCGTGATTGATCCCCTGCAGATGTTTGGATCTGCTGACCATTCACAGGAGGACTGATATCTCTCTGTGCTGAGACACAGACGTTGTGATGCTGAATTTTGCCCCAAAAGGCGATAATAAACTGCCCAGAGACTGAATTTGAGGCCTATAGGCAGGAGGTATTTAATGGACAACGCGTTGGAGAAATCCTAAATGGATTTCTGAGTTATGAACAGCCAAAGCAGGTTTTTATACAATTTTGAACAAGGATTACATCATTTATTACATGCATATTCACAGGTAGGCAGGAGTATAGGCAGGAGGTATTTATTGGCAACACGTTGGAGAAATCACCAAATGGATTTCTGAGTTATGAACAGCCAAAGCAGGTTTTTATACAATTTTGAACAAGGATTACATAATTTATTACATGCATATTCACAGGTAGGCAGGAGTAATAGGCGGAGTCTTCCAGGAATTCTTGGTCTTCCTTAGTTAAATTTTAAGTTTTTCCTAATTTGGACAGCTTCCTGTTATTCTTATTGTATAAAAGGTTTTTATACAATTTTGAACAAGGATTACATCATTTATTACATGCATATTCGTAGGTAGGCAGGAGTATAGGCAGGAGGTATTTATTGACAACGCGTTGGAGAAATCCTAAATGGATTTCTGAGTTATGAACAGCAAAAACAGGTTTTTATACAATTTTGAACAAGGATTACATCATTTATTACATGCATGTTCATAGGTGGGCAGGAGTACAGGCGGAGTCTTCCGGGAATTCTTGGTCTTCCTTAGTTAAATTTTAAGCTTTTCCTAATTTGGACAGCTTCCTGTTATTCTTATTGTATAAAAAGGTTTTTATACAATTTTGAACAAGGATTACATCATTTATTACGTGCATATTCATAGGTGGGCAGGAGTATAGGCAGGAGGTATTTATTGACAACGCGTTGGAGAAATCACCAAATGGATTTCTGAGTTATGAACAGCCAAAGCAGGTTTTTATACAATTTTGAACAAGGATTACATCATTTATTACATTCATAGGTAGGCAGGAGTATAGGCGGAGTCTTCCGGGAATTCTTGGTCTTCCTTAGTTAAATTTTAAGTTTTTCCTAATTTGGACAGCTTCCTGTTATTCTTATTGTATAAAAAGGTTTTTATACAATTTTGAACAAGGATTACATCATTTATTACATGCATGTTCATAGGTAGGCAGGAGTATAGGCAGGAGGTATTTATTGGCAACACGTTGGAGAAATCACCAAATGGATTTCTGAGTTATGAACAGCAAAAACAGGTTTTTATACAATTTTGAACAAGGATTACATCATTTATTACATGCATATTCATAGGTAGGCAGGAGTATAGGCAGGAGGTATTTAATGGACAACACATTGGAGAAATCCTAAATGGATTTCTGAGTTATGAACACCAAAAACAGGTTTTTATACAATTTTGAACAAGGATTACATCATTTATTACATGCATATTCATAGCTAGGCAGGAGTATAGGCAGAGTCTTCCGGGAATTCTTGGTCTTCCTTAGTTAAATTTTAAGTTTTTCCTAATTTGGACAGCTTCCTGTTATTCTTATTGTATAAAAGGTTTTTATACAATTTTGAACAAGGATTACATCATTTATTACATGCATGTTCATAGGTAGGCAGGAGTATAGGCAGGAGGTATTTATTGGCAACACGTTGGAGAAATCACCAAATGGATTTCTGAGTTATGAACAGCCAAAGCAGGTTTTTATACAATTTTGAACAAGGATTACATCATTTATTACATGCATATTCATAGGTAGGCAGGAGTATTGGTGGAGTCTTCCGGGAATTCTTGGTCTTCCTTAGTTAAATTTTAAGTTTTTCCTAATTTGGACAGCTTCCTGTTATTCTTGGCATGTTTTTCCATGGCTTGGCAGAAGTTGCTGTTGTTCTTGGCTTGATTCTAACGCCTTGGCAGGTCACTTTAACTTATTGGCTTCCACTTCTGCTTTCTTCAAATATTCTAATTCCAAAGTTTCTCCTGTGAGTGTATTTTAGATTATTTATTAACTTATCTAGATATCTGATCAAAGTTCTTCCTAACAGTGTATTTTAGGTTATTTTATTAACTTCTGCTCTTCCCTTGATATACTTCCAAGTGTCTTTTAATTCTTTTATTTCTCAGAAACTATTGTTCATTATAATAAATGGCTTCAGTTGTTATTCTTGCTGTCTCTCTCTTAGCTTGAGAAGAAGCTCCCTTTCCTTTCTATCTCTATGTAGTATAGTAATAATGTTATATATATATATCCTAATATAATAAATAATTATATAAATAATTAATAAATAATAAATAATATATTAATAATAATATATTAATAAATAATATTATTAATTATTTATTAATATATAATAAATAATTATATCTGATAATGGAATCAAGATCCTGTCTCCTCCATCCTCTAATAAACCCCTGTGACCACCGACAACACTTCTTTGCTAAAGAAAAACTCTTTAATACCTCGGGAGCCATTTCAGCAACACCAAACCCGGGAGGAATTTTGGAGTTTATCAGCCCAAAACCAGCACGGGCAGAGTGGTCAGACACAATTTCTGAGCCAGCCTGTCAAATTACCAACAGTGGGGCAGGAGGCTGGGAAATCAATGCAGGCTCCCCGAGCAGCCAGGCAGCTCTGCAAGAACACACATTTGTGTAAAGACATTTTCAGGGAGGTCAAAACATTATTTTTTTTTGCTCCTTGCAATGTGTCTGTCTGGCTTCAAGCTGTTCTCCACTCTGAGGAAACATCGATTTTTTCTTTTTTTAAATTCTATTTTATTATTTTGTTGTTGTTGTTGTGGTGGCTGATTCTTCAGCTGAACGGGGCCCAGCTTTGCTGGGCTTGGCCTCGTCCAGAATTCTGCGCCACGAGCTGTGGGTTTGGGCTGCAAGCTGAGCTTTAATTACCACAAAGCTGTGGGTTTGACAGGAAAACATCAGCAATGTTTCACGGGGCATTGTCTCTGCAGCCTGGAATCCAATCACTGACAAACAAACGGGGTTTTAAACCCTTTTTTCCCCCTTAAAACAGCATCGATTTTCCAGCTCTGCCTCCGCTCTGGAGCTGGGAATGTGCTGAGTGGAAGAGGGAAGGGGCTGGGGAGGGGATTTTTTGTGAAAAGAAGCAAAAAATGGGTCATGGTGGAGGCTGAGAGGACAAGAAGCTGCCAGGGAGGTGAATTTTTATGGAACAGCAACAGTTGGGTGACAAAAGCACCTGGGGACTCCTTTCCACTCTCCTGAATGCAGCTCCAGTTATTGGAGTGAATTCCTCCCCAGAGGGGCTCTAATGAAAGGGAGCAGGGGCTGGATTTGGGAGAAATTTATAGATATAATTATATTATTTATATTTATATTTATAAATTCATATTTACCAGTGGGATATTATATTATATTATATTATATTATATTATATTATATTATATTATATTATATTATATTATATTATATCATATCATATCATATCATATTATATTTATTATATTACATTATATGACATTACATTACATTTCTATATTATATAACATTATATTTCTATATTATACTACATTATATTATATTGCATTATATTATATTATATCATGTCATATAATACCACATTGTATTTATTATTAATATTGTAATAGTAATTATTATTTATTTATTATTATATACTATATAAATTATTATATACACCTTATTTTACATTATTACATGTAACACTAGATAACATTATGATAATCCTTATAATGATGATACATTAATATACATTAATATACATTAATTCTGCATTTTTTTTCTTTTTTTTGGGCCTCAGGGCAGTGCTGGGTGATGAGCTGGGTGGCTGCTCCTGCTCCATCTCCAGGGCTGCCATCTCAAACGGGGTTTTTAAAACCTGAAATTCAGATTGGATTTAAAAACCCTGAGATCCAAGGGGAGAGGAAGGGGTTTCTCAGCTTGTGGCAGCTGGAATAAGGATGTTTTTGGGGAAAGGAGGCACCCTGGTGCTCATCCCGAGGTGTTTTTTTGGAAAAAGAAGGTTTGAGGGCAGCTCTCACAGCAATTATTGTAAGCCAGCTGCCGGAGAGGCTCCTTTGAGACTTGTCCAAAATAACAGCAAAGCTGAGCCGTGGAGGGGAATTTTGGACAGGAGTTTTGTACAGAAAACAAGCACGGGAACTTGTTGGGGGATGGCTCGTTGGAGAACAGCTCCAGCTGGGTTTTCTTTCCTTGTCAGTGTTTTGGAAGGTGAATTTCCTTCAAGCAGCCTGGCCCGAGCTCCACGTGCGGGGATTTGAGATCGTTCACGTTTCTCCCGCTCGCTGTCCTTCCGCTGATTTTAGCAGAATAAATCACTCCTGCTTGTAGGAAAAAAACCCAAACCAGGAGTTAATTGTGCCTTTAAAAGCGAAGGAGGAGGGAGATTGACAAAAAGCACCGGTCCAAGTTTCCCCTGCCTGTCACAGAGCCCTGTTTCTCCTGGTGGCCTGTCTCGGGCTCAGCTTTCCCATCTGTTAATCCTGCCTATAATTAGCCCGTCTTTCACAACTTTTCAGCGTTTGGCACTCCTGCTCCTGCTCCTGCTGTATTTTCATTCCTGGGGAATAGATGTGAGAACAAAACAAATTACAGCCATCCCGATTCCCGTGCTTTTCCTCTTTTGCTGTTCCCTTTTCCTCTGTCCTGGCCTGGAGCTGCAGGGTCTCAGTCCCCCCCTATGGCTGAGGTGACCTTGGGGACATTTCCAGCGGGTCCTGCAGGGGCTGGGGGAGGATCGATGCCCTCAGCACTGAAATTCTGCTTTAGGGACACAAGGGATTTCTCCTGGCTGACCCCATCCCCATCCCACGAGGGATTTGCCCTGGATACCCCCATCCCTGCCCCACAAGGGATTTCTCCTGGATACCCCATCCCCACCCTACAAGGAATTTCTCCTGGATACCCCCATCCCTGCCCCACAAGGGATTTCTCCTGGATAGCCCCATCCCTGCCCCACAAGGGATTTCTCCTGGATACCCCATCCCCATCTCACCCCACATGGAATTTCTCCTGGATACCCCCATTCCCACCCTGCAAGGAATTTCTCCTGGATACTCCATTCCCACCACACAGGGAATTTCTCCTGGATACCCCCATCCCCACCCTACAAGGAATTTCTCCTGGATATCCCATCCCTACCCCAAAAGGGATTTGCCCCACAAACCTCCGTCCCACAAGGGATTTGTCCTTGCTGGTCCCATCTCTCCACAAGGGATTTCTCCTGGATACCCCATCCTCACCCCACAAACCCCCATCTCACCCCACAGGGAATTTCCCCTGGATATCCCATCCCCACCCCACAAGGAATTTCTCCTGGCTGGCCCCATCCTCACCCTACAAGGAATCTGCCCTGGATACTCCATTCCCACCCTACAAGGAATTTCCCCTAGATATCCCATCCCCACCCCACAAGGAATTTCCCCTGGATATCCCAACCCCACCCCACAAGGAATTTTTCCTGGCTGACCCCATCCCCACCCCACAAACCCCCATCCCCACCCCACAGGGAATTTCTTCTGGATATCCCCATCCCTATCCCACAAGGAATTTCTCCTGTCTGACCCCATCCCTCAACAAAGAATTTCTCCTGGATACCCCTATTCCCACCCCACAAAGCCCCATCCCCATCCCACAAGGGATTTCTCCTGGATACCCCATCCCTGTCCCACAAACCCCCATCCCCATCCCACAAGGGAATTTCCTCACAAACTCCCATCCCCATCCCACAAAGAATTTCTCCTGGATACCCCATCCCCACCCCACAAGGGATTTGCCCTGGATACCCCCATCCCTGCCCCACACAGGAGTTCTCCTGACTGACCCCATCCTCACCCCAAAAGGAATTTGCCCTGGATATCCCCATCCCCATCCCCACCCCACAAGGGATTTCTCCTGACTGACCCCTGATTGTTTACTGTCAGGAAAATGAATCCACAAACACCAGAGGTTTGTGGCCAAAAAGGAGACAGAGGAGTCCTTTGACTTTATTCCAATCAAGGCAGAGCCCATGGGGCATCCCCTGGGGTCTCTCAGATTTTTGGAGGATGCAGCCTCCCTTTTTATCCCAATTTCCAGCCACATTTCCCTTCTCTCTTTCCCCATTTCTGAGGTGCTTGAGAGGTTCAGACTCCCCAGAACACCTGACCCCAAAGATTCCCCTCTAATGTACAACCCTCCCTTTTCATTTTTAATTCTTACAGAATTTAGGGATTTTTCCCCATTTCTGAGGTACTTGAGAGGTTCAGACTCCCCAAACACCTGATCCCAAAGATTCCTCTCTAATGTACAACCCTCCCTTTTAATTTTTAATTCTCACTGAATTTAGGGGTTTTTCTTCTCCATTGTTTCTTTCATCTTTCAATATCAAATTTCATTCATCACCAAACCCAAAGTTTATTTGTAAAAGCAAATATCTCTTTCCATTTATCAATCAGTGGAACCCTTCCCATTGTTTCTTTTCTCTCCCAGAGCTGGTTTTCTCTCCCAGCAGCCCCACAGCTTGTTTGGAAACACAAATCCCCCATTCCTCTCATTTACCAACAGGTGAATGTTTAATTGGTTCCATATGAATTGTTTTTAATTAATGACCAATCACCATCAGCTGTGTCAGACTCTGAGGAGTCACTCACAAGTTTTTATTATTCATTTTTTTAAGCTTTCTGATGTATCCTCTCTCTTCCTTTAGTGTGGTGTTAGTAGAGCATTCTTTAATATAACACAATCCATAAAATAATAAATCAGCCCTCTGCAGTCAGATTCTCATCTCTCACCTCCCAATCCCGGCCCCCCTGCCTTGTGTTGCTGCTTTTTCAGTAACTCAGGGGCTCCGTGGTCCTGCCCCGGGTGATCCATCCCGAGCTCCTCCTCTCCCGCCGGGATCCGGGCAGGGCCGGCCAGGCTGGAGCCAGAGCCCAGCAAAGCCCGACCTTGTGTGTGCGGGGAGAATTCACACTCAGAGCTGAGAGACACGGACAGGTGAAATTAAATGGAATTAAATTGAATTAAGTTGAATTTAAGTTGAAAAGAAGGTGTATTTATTAAATTCTATATGTATATATCAATATAATACTATATGTGAATATATAATAATATATAAATATATTAAATACCAATATAAATAGTAAATAGTAAATATTAATATAAAATATAGATTATATTTATTAATGCAATAATAATAAATACTATAGATTATAATATATACAATAGTATAATATAAATATTATATTATTATATTATATAATATATATAATATAATTATAAATTATATCGTATATTATATTATATATATTATATTATATTATATTATATTATATTATATTATATTATATTATATTATATCACATATATTATATCACATATATTATATCACATATATTATATCACATATATTATATGATATGATATGATATGATATGATATGATATGATATGATATGATATGATATTATATTATATTATATTATATGGCTATTATTAATATTATTATTGTTATTATTATTACTACTATCATTATTATTATATTCTATAATATAATAGGGTTATTTATATTTACATAATATTTTAAAATAATTTTTCTTATTTATTTACCAATGAGATATTCTAATAATGTTATATATTATAATACTATAATAATAGTTATTATATATTAATTATTTTATACTACATATAGTAATACATACAAATTATTATATATACCTTATTTTACATTATTTCATTATAATATAGAATATTATAATAATTCTTATAATGATGATACATTAAGATACATTCATTATTGTACATTATCATATATATTATCATATGTAGATATTATCATGTATATATTATATACGAGATAATATATACATTATATTTAGATATACATAATATATACATTATATTACATGTATATATTATATACAATATAATATACACATTATATTTATATATATACATAATATATACATTATATTACATGTATATATTATATACAAGATAATATATACATTATATTTATATATACACATTATATACATTATATTACATGTATATATTATATACATGATAATATATACATTATATTTACATATACACAATATATACAATATATTACATGTATATATTATATACAAGATAATATATAAATTATATTTATATATACATAATATATACATTATATTAAATGTATATATTATATACATGATAATATATACATTATATTTATATATACACATTATATACATTATATTACATGTATATATTATATACAAGATAATATATACATTATATTTATATGTACATAATATATACATTATATTACATGTATGTATTATATACATGACAATATATATATTATCATGTATATATTATCATATCTATTATCATATATATGATAATAATTACAACAGTTATTATTTATATAATAATATCGATATAACATCTAAAAATATCTATATAATCTAATAATATCTAATTATATCTAGATCATAATAAATTATTAGACATTATTTATTACATAATAAAATAGATAATATTATACTAATTACTATAACAGTATACAAGATAATATATACATTATATTTATCTATACATAATATATACATTATATTACATGTATATATTATATGCATGATAATATATACATTATATTTATATATACACATTATATACATTATATTACATGTATATATTATATACATGATAATATATACATTATCATGTATATAATATAATATCTATTATCATATATATGATAATAATTACAACAGTTATTATATATATAATAGTATCTATATAACATCTAATAATATCTATATAATCTAATAATATCTATATAATATCTAATTATATCTATATCATAATAAATTATTAGACATTATTTATTATATATAATATATATATATAATATATATATTAAATATATAATATTTTACTAATTATTATAATAGTATTATAGCAGGATAATTTCCAAAGCAATCCTCTCTGCAATTTGAATCTTAACAGGGTAAAAGCACAAATGGGGGTGAAAAAGGACCAGAAAGGGATTTTGCTGCAGATAAAAATAACATTTTTTGAAGCAAGCTGTCTCCTTTCATTGTGGTCCAGCTTTTTTAGGGAGAATTAATGAAACCATCAGCCAGTGCTCCCCTCGTGGTGAACTCATCCTTCCGTGATCCATTCTGCCTTTATTAGACTGGAAAGAAAATTATTGTGGAATTAATTCATCCCTTCCGCGGCACTCGGAATCAATTGATGTCCCCCAGACGTCAGGCCCTGAGAAACTGCAGAGCTGCCCAAGATTTGTGTCTGGAAACGGCTCCGAGCAGCTGTGGAAGGGCAAAATTGTTTATTCAGGCCCAAATAAACCCACTCAAAAGGAGCTGGGTTTAATTTTGAATTATTTGCTGTGTCCAAATGGAATAATTGAGGTTTTTTCCCCATTTTTTAGCACTGTTTTTCCCCATTTTCGAGCAGATTATTCTGTGCTCCCAACTGAGAGCAGTTATTATGGTGGGATGCCAAAGTTCTTCTTCCCACCTTTATTTCCACACAAAATTTATTTTTATTTATTTTTATTTTTATTTTTATTTTTATTTTTATTTTTATTTTTATTTTTATTTTTATTTTTATTTTATTTTTATTTTTAATTTATTTTTAATTTTAATTTTAATTTTAATTTTAATTTTTATTTTTATTTTTATTTTTATTTTTATTTTTATTTTCAATTTATTTTTATTTTTAATTTGTTTTTATTTTTATTTTTATTTTTATTTTTATTTTTAATTTATTTTTATTTTTAATTTATTTTTGTTTTATTTTTATTTTTTATTTTTACTTTTATTTTTATTTTCATTTTATTTTTATTTTTATTTCATTATAGTCCCGTGCCAAAGTTCCTCCCGCTTCTATTTCCGCACACAAATTATTTTTTATTATTATTTTTTTTTTTAATTATGGTATTTACTTTTATTTTAGTATTTATTATTTTATTATGGCAATCACCCTTTTTTTTAGAAAAATCACACTATTTTTAGCTGGAATCACTCTGCTTTTAGGGCAATCACTCTGCTTTTAGGGCAATCACTGTTTTTAGGGCAATCACTGTTTTTAGGGCAATCACTCTGCTTTTAGGGCAATCACTCTGTTATTAGGGAATTAACTCTTTTTAATTGGAATTACTCTGTTTTTAGCTAGAATCACCCTGGTTTCAGCTGGAATCTCTGGTTTTAGGGGTTTTCATTTAGGACTTCCTGCCCTAAATCCAAAATCCCCAATTCCTGCTGTGGAGGGTTCAGATTCTGAACCTTCCTGCTTTTCCCTTGGGACCTCAGATCCCTCCAGGACACTTAAAGTCTTTAATCCTGAAATATTTACCTGTCTGGGAGAAGTAATGCTCATTATTCCTAATAAATTGATATTTTCCTCTGGCTGACTTCCTTTAATATGCTAATTAGCCCAGACAATAGGCTCGGAATTAACGTTTCTATCAACAGTTATTTGAAAAACAATCAGCGGGTTTGTCTGGCTTTGGTGGCAGAATAATGAAAAGAGAAATCCGTGTGGACAAACCCGCCCAGGGACTGTGAGCAGTGCAGAACTGCTTCATGACAGGCAGGAAAAAACATAAAAATATAAAAATATCCTCCATCGATTGATGCTGCTGGCTGCAGCCCAGAGAGGTGTTCCATCTGCTGAGGGAGAAATCAATAAAAGCAGTGGTAAATACTCCGGGCTGCAAATGAATGAAGCATCTCTGAAAAGAGGCTCTTGATAGTGGAGAAATAAGGATAAAAATAAAATAAAATAAGAATTTAAAAGATAAAATAATAATAGCAATAATAGTAATAATAATAATAATAATAATAATAATAATAATAATAATAGTAATAGTAATAATAATAATAGTAATAATAATAATGTTATATTATTATATTATTATAAGTTATTATTATATTATTTTATATTTATATAAAATTATTATTATAAAATATTTATGTATTATTATTATATTATTTTATATTTTATATTATATATTATTACATTATATATTATTATATTATATTATATTATATTATATTATATTATATTATATTATATTATAATTAATATTATATTATAATTAATATTATATTATATATTATTATATTATATATTATTATATTATATTATATTATATTATATTATATTATATTATATTATATTATATTATGTTATTATTATATTATTTTATATTCATATAAAATTAGTATAAAATATTTATATATTATTATTATATGATTTTATAGTTTATATTATTATCATTATTATTATCATTATTATTATCCACCGTGTTTTGAATTCCTCTTGATTTGGAACTCTGTATCTCTTGACAAAAATCTTTTCTCCTGTCTTGTGTCTTTTAGGGTTTCTGTCCAGGCTCTGGGTGAGCTCTGAGGGAATTCCCACCCAGCACACAAACAGAGCTGTGGCTCAGATTGAGCCAGGCTCAACAAAACCCCGCTTTAGCCACTCCCTGCGGCTCTGCTAATTTTGCTAATTTCTGCAATTAGCAAACCCAGATCGAAGGGCACAAATGAGGATTTATGGATCAGCCAGGAAGGGCTGAGATGATTTCATTAAAGGCTTTTGGGAGGAGCTTTTGGAGGAGAATCGGTGACAAGAAATGAGAAGCAGCCAGGAGAGGAGGGGAGAGGCTGGAACACAGGGAGGAGCTCCCCTCAAGTAAAGGAATTTTTTATGGTGATGGGAATTACTGGGAATGCTGATTGAGAGGCTCAGAGCTCATTTCTGATGGAGTTTCTGACTTTTCCATTATTACCTGGTTTCCAGTAGTTTATTTTACCAAAATCTCTTGACCAAGGCCAGGTTTTAGAAGAACATTTCCCTTTAGTTCCCATTGATCAAGCAGGTAAAGCTCTGCTTTAGTGCTGAGCTTTGGGTTAGACCACGCTTCAGAGGGGTTGTAGAGGGTCTCATTAACATTTTAATCAGCTGGAAGTTGGTTTTAAGAGCTTCAGGAGGGGACAGATGAGCGTGGCTGGCAGGGTGAGCAATGTTTATTCCAAAATGTCCCATTTAGCTGCTATTCCAGCCTTTAAACACCTCACAGGATGGAAACGAGGGCTCTAATAATAACAGCAGTAAAACTGAGAAATTTCTCATCTGTTTTACGGGGCTTTTCTAATTAGTCTGGGATTCTGTGGCTGCTGATGGACAGAGCAGGTCAAACCCAGCATCACTGCAGGCAATAATTCGGTTTTCACTTGTACCCAGCCTGGAATGGGGAAGGGGGAGCAGGCAGGGAGGGTCTGGTGGTGGCAGCAGGGATGGGGAAGAGCTGGGAAGGGCTGGGCTGCCTCATGTGAGCACCTGGACTCACTAAAATGTCACTAAAAGTCACTAAAAAGGGGCCACTTTGGCTGGGTTTGGACCTGTGCTTGGTCCTGCCCCCAGGTTTTGCTGCTAATCTCGGTTTTAAGGACCAGCAAAGGCAGCTTGGCCCTGGCTGGGAGGGCAGAGCTCAGGGATTTGAGCAGAAATGGGATTTTCAGCCTGGCCAGCAGGACTGGGGGGTTCCCTGGGGGTGTTCCCAGGTGAACTGGGCTCCTTCCAGGTGAAATGTGAATCTGGTTTAAGGAATTGTGCCCCTCAGCCCATAGAGAAATCACAGCAAGGTGTTCTCTGCTTCTCAGGGAGGAGAATCCATGGGATCATTTCCCAAATCCCCTCAGCATCTTGGCTGCCCCAGCCTGGGGTTTCCTCACAGCCCCAGCTCCAAGCAGGAATTTCCTGGCATTTGTAGAAACCCGGCCATTTCCAGGATGGGAATACAGAGGGAATTCCCTCAGCATTCCCCATCCCCCTGCTGGCCCAGGGCTGCCTTCAATCCATAAAAACGGAGGGGAAAATGTGCAAAGCTGCATTTTACACCCCGGCCCCACAGGGAGAGCAAATCACTCACCCATTTATCTATTGAGACTCAGAGCTATTAAAAATTGGAGGGAAGTTCTGCAACCTTTAAATCCTGTCACAGCCCTTTGTGTTCCTGCTGTTAAGCTTTTTTTTTTCGCTGTGCTCGTGTCATTCGGGGTTGGGGATATTTACAGCACCTAAATCAATGTTGAGGACATGCAGAATATTGAGGGATCAACTCTACTTATTTCTAATGCACTTTAATATTTGGACTGCCCGAGCAGAGTTGGGGAAATCGCTGTGCTGGAATGATAATGAGGAGTTTAACAGTTTTATGATGGTTGGAGAGAACTTTATGGAAGTTGATAAATCTCATCTTGTAGGTTTCAATTTCTCATTCCCTACAGAGAGATGGGCAGAATGCATTGATACTGCATTTCAAATTGGCCAGATCAGGAGGAACAGCAGCTAAAATCCATTACAACCCAATTACATCCATCAGCTGAAGCTGTGTGCATTCACTCGTGAACATCAGCATTTAATCCATAAAGAGGAACTAATGAGAAATTTGAAAATGGAATCCATGCATCAGTGGCTTTGGAGAGATTTTGCTGGGATTAATGAACTGCCAGAACGTTGTCAACACACTGCGAGCCCATTCTCTCCAGGTTTGTTTACTGACCAAAGAAAGATTGCACTGCTTTGTTCTGCCTGTCCCTCAGCCCTGCTTTTCTCCAGGTTTGGGGTTGTTGCTTTTCCCAGAGCAGGAGGGGCCGTTCCATCCACGTGGAGGATCTGACACTCGCTCCTTTTCCATCCTTCTCTCGTGGACATCTGGCAGCTTGGCTGCCCCAGCTCACTGCAGAGATCTCTGGCGCTGGGAGCCAAGGCCAGAGGATAAAAGCACATTTCAGAGCAGGGCAGGGTGCCACGGGTGCTTTTTGGATGGTCTGGAGCAGGAGGCTGGCTGGAGAATTGCAGTTTTTGGGGTTCCCTGTGATGGATTTGCTGATTCTCTGGAGGTGTTTGTGCAGCCCAGGTGTCTCGGTTTGGAAAGCCAGGTGTCTGCTGAGGAAGGCAGGAGCTTCCCCTGAAATGGAGAATGTAAAATGTAAAAAATGGAAAATGTAAACCACCTCTCTCCAAATCGTTTTAGATTTTAAATTAAGGGGGGTTGTCAGATAAAAATATGGGAGCAGGAAATAATAGTTCTTTAATAGGGAAGAAAATAAAAGGATAAAATAAACAATGCAGTAAAATTAATCCAATACTGCCAGAGTCAGAACCCAGCCTGGCACCCTGTGGGTCAGGCTGTTGGCAGCAGTGCCATTGGAATTGTGGCTCAGCCCTCCTGCAGGGTCAGGGCTGGTTCTGCTGGAGCAGGGATCCTGGAGAAGGGGGGAGTCTCCTCTGGAGATCCAGGGGCAGAGGCAGCTGCTGCTCCTCTGGGAAATCCAGTGGAGAAGCCGTGCTGGTGTTCCAGAATCTCCAGATTCTATCCAGGTAGGAATGCTTGGCTGGTGTTCCAGAATCTCCAGATTCTATCCAGGTAGGAATGCTTGGCTGATGTTCCAGAATCTCCAGATTCTATCCAGGCAGGAATGCTTGGCTGGTGTTCCAGAATCTCCAGATTCTATCCAGGTAGGAATGCTTGGCTGGTGTTCCAGAATCTCCAGATTCTATCCAGGTAGGAATGCTTGGCTGGTGTTCCAGAATCTCCAGATTCTATCCAGGCAGGAATGCTTGGCTGGTGTTCCAGAATCTCCAGATTCTATCCGGGTAGGAATGCTTGGCTGGTGTTCCAGAATCTCCAGATTCTATCCAGGTAGGAATGCTTGGCTCCTCCCCCTGGGCTCACATCTCCCAATGGGATGCTGTGGTTCTTATCAGCCATGCAGGGGCATTCAATGGCCTCTTATCAGCAGATAAGGGAGGGGGGGGTGTGGAAGAGATCAGGAAAACTGCCCACTGAACAGGAGACAGCTGCCATGCAGATGGTGAATAGAATAAATACATCTTGCCTTGCAGTCTGGGACAGCAGGGAAGGTGAATTACCCTGATGTGAGCTGGGACTGGGGCATGGCAGAGCCTGGGGGCTGCCAGGGCAGGGGCACTCTGGAGTTTGTGCATCAGGGGCAGCCAGGGCAGCTGAGGGTTCTGGTGGTGTGATATCTGCTGGAGTTCTGGATGCTGAGAATTTCAGATTTTCTGTGCAGACAGATTGTGAGTCCCAGGAGAGCTCTGCGTTTGACCTGAGGCTGTGAGAAGTCGTCTTTGGTAGTGTTTCATTACCAAGGCACAAAATGGTTAACTGGAATAAATTAACTGGAATATATTAACTGGAATATATTAACTGGAATATATTAGTGGTTATCTGGAATGTAACTATATATTATAATACATAATATATATATATATTGGAATATAACTATATAACAATTTGCAATATAACCATATTCTAAACCTCCACTCGCCAGGCAACTGTTGGAGTTCTGGATGCTGAGAATTTCAGATTTTCTGTGCAGACAGATTGTGACTCCCAGGAGAGCTCTGCATTTGACCTGAGGCTGTGGAGAAGGCTTTTGTAGTTTTTCATTACCAAGGCACAAAATGGTTAACTGGAATATATTAGTGGTTATCTGGAATATAACTATTATGGAATATAACTATATAACTACCTGGAATATAAGTATATTGGAATATAACTATTTGGGATATAAGTATATTGCAATATAACTATTTGGGATAGAACTATACTGGAATATAACTATTTGGGATAGAACTATATTGGAATATAACTATATTGGAATATAACTATATAACTATTTGGGATATAACTATATTGGAATATAACTATTTGGGATAGAACTATATTGGAATGTGACTATATAACTATTTGGGATATAAATATATTGGAATATGACTATTTGGAATATAACTATATTCCAAACCTCCGCTCACCAGGCAACTGTTGGAGTTCTGGATGCTGAGAATTTCAGACTTTCTGTACAGACAGACTCTCACTCCCAGGAGAGACTCTGACTCCTTACTTGACCTGAGGCTGTGGAGAAGGTTTCCAAAATTGACTGAAAACACTGGGATTATGAATGTGGAGTTGGTCAGAAGTGTGAGATATCACAGGGTGGAAAACTTAGGAGTTTGAGGGTTTAGAATACAGTAATGCATGTGGAGTGAGATGGAGGATTTAGGGTGGAGGCAGCTTGTTCTTCTTTAGGTGTCATGTTTTAATTGGGTAGTTTAACCTTAAAAGACCTTGTGCAAGAGATATTTAACCATTTTGTGCCTGGTTAGTGAAAGGCTGCAGAACTCACTGCTGTGAGACTGTAACATTGACAGGAAATAATAAAGAGTGAGAAATAACCCGAGTGTGAACGGGAACCATCCTCCCAAGTGCCTCCAATCCTGACCTCCACAGAGGTAGAAAAAGGCAGCTGGAAATCAGCAGATATCCATCCCCACCCCTTAACGACCCAGCACTCTGATTGTGGGTAAAATGCACATTAATTCCCACCTGCAGCTGCCTTAGGAACACCTTGGTACTTCAGCTCCAGGAAAACCCCTCTGAGCTTCTTTTTCCCTGCTTCTATCTGTTAAAAAATAATTCTCCTTTTCATTCCCAGCCTTGTTCTTCTCCCCTGCTACCCGAGCGGTCTGGTAAGGTTTGATGGCTCAATATTTATTCCTGATTGCTTTTGAAAGATCCCTGCCATTTCCAGCAGCTGGATGGAGTTGCTGTGCTCATTCCCTGGCAGGAATGGCTCTCCCCACGTTTCCCAGCAGAGCTGATCTCCAGCAGCTGTGTCTGACAGGCAGCCCCGGGGTCCCCATGGCTCTCCTGGTGGGGAGGGCAGGGAGGGCACAGCTCACCCAGGATCAGCGCCGAGAGAGGCTGGGAAATGATGGTGTCAGGAAAATTCATCCACAAACCCCAGAGGTTTGTGCCCAAAAAGGAGACAGATGAGACCTGGGATTTCATTGGAATAAAGGGAGAGGCCGTGGGGCATTTCCCATGGGGTGTCTCAGATTTTTAGGGGACTCAGCTTCGTTTTTACCCCAATTTACCTCCCTCCACTGGCTGAGGTACTTGAGAGCTGCAGACTTCCCAAATCCCCTAATCCAGAGCTCCTTCTATTCTATCCCCACTTCGTATTTTCCTATGGAATTTCTGGTCCTCCCAGTGTTCCTTTCATCTCTCAGCATCCCATTTGTATTTATCAGCAGACCCACAGCTTGTTTGTAAAGACTGTGAGGAAAATTCATCCACAAATCCCAGAGGTTTGTGCCCAAAAAGGAGACAGAGGGATCAATATTTATTCCTTATTGCTTTTGAAAGATCCCTGCCATTTCCAGCAGCTGGATGGAGTTGCTGTGCTCATTCCCTGGCAGGAATGGCTCTCCCCACGTTTCCCAGCAGAGCTGATCTCCAGCAGCTGTGTCTGACAGGCAGCCCCGGGGTCCCCATGGCTCTCCTGGTGTGGGGAGGACAGGGAGGGCAGAGCTCACCCAGGATCAGCCCTGAGAGAGGCTGGGAAATGATGGTGTCAGGAAAATTCATCCACAAACCCCAGAGGTTTGTGCCCAAAAAGGAGACAGAGGAGTCCTGGGACTTTATTGGAATAAAGGGAGAGGCCGTGGGGCATTTCCCATGGGGTCACCCACTTTTTGGGGGATTCAGCCTCCTTTTTACCCCAATTTCTCTCTCTCTTTCCCCACTGGCTGAGGAACTTGAAAGGTTCAGACTTCCCAAATCCCCTAACCCAGAACCCCTTCTAATCTATCCCCACTTTGTATTTTCCTATGGAATTTCTGGTTCCTCCCAGTGTTCCTTTCATCTCTCAGCATCCAATCCTATTTATCAGCAGACCCACAGTTTGTTTGTAAAGACTGTGAGGAAAACTCATCCACAAATCCCAGAGGTTTGTGCCCAAAAAGGAGACAGAGGGATCAATATTTATTCCTGATTGCTTTTGAAAGACCCCTGCCATTTCCAGCAGCTGGATGGAGTTGCTGTGCTCATTCCCTGGCAGGAATGGCTCTCCCCACGTTTCCCAGCAGAGCTGATCTCCAGCAGCTGTGTCTGACAGGCAGCCCCGGGGTCCCCATGGCTCTCCTGGTGGAGAGGGCAGGGAGGGCACAGCTCGCCCAGGATCAGTGCCGAGAGAGGCTGGGAAATGATGGTGTCAGCAAAATTCATCCACAAACCCCAGAGGTTTGTGCCCAAAAAGGAGACAGAGGAGACCTGGGATTTCATTGGAATCAAGGGAGAGCCCCTGGGGCATGTCCTATGGGGTGTTTCAGATTTTTAGGGGACTCAGCCTCCTTTTTATGCCAATTTCCCTCCCTCCATTGGCTGAGGTACTTGAGAGCTGCAGACTTCCCAAATCTCCTAATCCAGAGCTCCTTCTAATCTATCCCCACTTTGTATTTTCCTATGGAATTTCTGGTTCTCCCAGTGGTCCTTTCATCTCTCAGCATCCCATTTGTATTTATCAGCAGACCCACAGCTTGTTTGTAAAGACTGTGAGGAAAATTCACTCACAAACCCCAGAGGTTTGTGCCCAAAAAGGAGACAGAGGGATCAATATTTATTCCTTATTGCTTTTGAAAGACCCCTGCCATTTCCAGCAGCTGGATGGAGTTGCTGTGCTCATTCCCTGGCAGGAATGGCTCTCCCCACCTTTCCCAGCAGAGCTGATCTCCAGCAGCTGTGTCTGACAGGCAGCCCCGGGGTCCCCATGGCTCTCCTGGTGGAGAGGGCAGGGAGGGCACAGCTCGCCCAGGATCAGCCCTGAGAGAGGCTGGGAAATGATGGTGTCAGGAAATTCATCCACAAACCCCAAGGTTTGTGCCCAAAAAGGAGACAGATGAGACCTGGGATTTCATTGGAATCAAGGGAGAGCCCCTGGGGCATTTCCCATGGGGTGTCTCAGATTTTTAGGGGACTCAGCCTCGTTTTTACCCCAATTTCCCTCCCTCCACTGGCTGAGGTACTTGAGAGCTGCAGACTTCCCAAATCCCCTAATCCAGAGCTCCTTCTATTCTATCCCCACTTCGTATTTTCCTATGGAATTTCTGGTCCTCCCAGTGTTCCTTTCATCTCTCAGCATCCAATCCTATTTATCAGCAGACCCACAGCTTGTTTGTAAAGACTGTGAGGAAAACTCATCCACAAACCTCAAAGGTTTGTGCCCAAAAAGGAGACAGATGAGACCTGGGACTTTATTGGAATCAAGGCAGAGGCCAAAGGGCATTTCCCATGGGGTCACACAATTTTCTGGGGATTCAGCCTCCTTTTTAATCCCAATTTCCCTCTCTCTTTCCCCACTGCCTGAGGAACTTGAAAGGTTCAGACTTCCCAAATCCCCTAATCCAGAACCCCTTCTATCCTATCCCCACTTCATATTTTCCTATGGAATTTCTGGTTCCTCCCAGTCTTTTTCTTCTGCTTCCTCCCAGTTCTTTTCATCTCTCAGCATCCAATCCTATTTATCAGCAGACCCACAGTTTGTTTGTAAAGACTGTGAGGAAAACTCATCCACAAATCCCAAAGGTTTGTGCCCAAAAAGGAGACAGAGGAGTCCTGGGATTTAATTGGAATCAAGGGAGAGGCCAAGGGGCATTTCCCATGGGGTCACCCAATTTTTAGGGGACTCAGCCTCCTTTTTATCCCAATTTCCCTCTCTCTTTCCCCACTGGTTGAGGAACTTGAAAGGTTCAGACTTCCCAAATCCCCTAATCCAGAGCCCCTTCTAATGTCTCCCCTTTTGTCTTTTCCCTGTGTCCATCAGTGGAATTCCCATGAAATTTCTGGTTCCTCCCAGTGTTCCTTTCATGAATTCCTGTGGAATTTATGGTTCTTCCCATCTTTTCTTTCATTCATTATGGTTAATTTCATTAGGGTTCCTCCTATTCTTTCTTTCATAAATTCCATAGGACTTTATGGTTCTTCCCATTCTTTCTTTTACAAATTCCTCTGGAATTTGTGGTTCCTCCCATTGTTTCTTTCACCTCTCAGTGTGCAGTTTTATTTCCCAGCAGTCCCACAATTTGTGAGGACAAATCTCCCCCGTTCCTTTCAATGAGGAGGGGAGAACTGGGGTCAGAACACCCCGGGCTGCACAGGGGGAGAAACTCGAGTGGGGCCTCACTCAAACTTGGTGAAATTTGGGTCTCAACAGCTGCAAAAATCCCAATTTTTCATCCTCTGTGCCTCGAGCAGCTGCTGCAGCCCCTGACAATCACCTGCCCCCCTTGATCCACACGGTGTTTTACCAAGTGCAGCTGACCCCTGGGTCAGAGTGAACGGCTGCTTCAATTGCCTCAAATTGGAGAGGAAACCTCTCAAAAGCTGCATTAAAGGCTGATTTCAAATCAGGAAACTGACCCCACTTGCTGGAACTCAAACAAGCAGAACCCCCTGGTGATGCTGGGACAAAGAGGGGATGAAAAACGAGGGGAAATGTTTCCAAGCTGCTTCAGAAATCCATCCCAGAGGATCCTTTCCCTAAATCCCACGGGGTTTTGAACCCTGGGGTTCTTCCTCTTGGGGTTTTGAGCACTGGAGTTCTTCTTTTCAGGGTTTTGAGCATTGGGGTTCTTTCTTTTGGGGTTTTGAGCACTGGGGTTCATTTCTCACTCTCCTCTTGGGGTTTTGAGCACTGAGGGTTCTTCCTTTTGGGGTCTTGAGCATTGGGGTTCTTTCTTTTGGGGTTTTGAGCACTGGGACTCATTTCTCACACTCCTTCTGGGGTTTTGAGCACAGGGGTTCTTCCTTTCAGGGTTTTGAGCACTGAGGGTTCTTCCCTTTTGGGGTTTTGAGCACTGGGGCTCATTTCTCACACTCCTCTTGGGGTTTTGAGCACTGGGGTTAATTTTTCACACTCCTTCTGGGGTTTTGAGCACAGGGGTTCTTCCTCTTGGGGTTTTGAGCACTGGAGTTCTTCTTTTCAGGGTTTTGAGCATTGGGGTTCTTTCTTTTGGGGTTTTGAGCACTGGGGTTCATTTCTCACACTCCTTGGCTCATTTCTCACACTCCTTCTGGGGCTTTGAGCACTGAGGGTTCTTTCTTTTGGGGTCTTGAGCACTGGGGTTCTTCCTCTCAGGGTTTTGAGCACTGGGAGATTCTTCTTGGGGTTTTGAGCACTGGGGCTCATTTCTCACTCTCCTCTTGGGGTTTTGAGCACTGAGGGTTCTTCCTTTTGGGGTCTTGAGCACTGGGGTTCATTTTTCACACTCCTCCTGGGGTTTTGAGCAGGGGGTTCTTCCTGTGTTCCATTCACACTCAGTGCTGTGAATTATTTCTGTTTTATCCCTCAGTGCTATGAATTATTTAGGTTTTACCCCCCAATACTGTGAATTATTTCTTTTTTGCCCCCCAATACTGTGAATTATTTCTGTTTTACCCCTCAGTGCTGTGAATTATTTCTGTTTTACCCCTCAATACTGTGAATTATTTCTGTTTTACCCCTCAATGCTATGAATTATTTCTGTTTTACCCCTCAATACTGTAAATTATTTCTGTTTTATCCCTCAGTGCTGTGAATTTTTTCTGTTTTACCCCTCAATACTTTGCATGATTTGCTGTTCCACCAGGAACAGGCTGATGTGGAATATCTGGGCTTTGGGTTTCCCCTGGTGTCCCTTATCTTTGAGAGATCCAATTTTCCTCATCATTTCTCACTGACTTTCACCAACTCTGCAAAACAAAAGAATCTGGAAGCCAAACCCGATCTGCTCCGCCCTCCTTTCAGATTTCTGAGCGTGGTTCTGTCAGAAAACACTTCCATAAATCATATTCTGAGAGCAAATCTTAACTACCTCCTGTTTTCTTTTCAAATTCCTCTTGTTAATCATCCTGACAGCCCCGACACGCTGAATATTGCTGGGGCTTGGAGAGCCACGTGCTGCAAGCTGTGTGAGAAAGGGAAATATGGCACAGAAATAAATTTAAAAAATCAAAAATCAAATAAATAAATGGCTAAATAAAATCATTAAATAAATGTGCATGTTAATTCCTTATTAAATATTTAGTTATTCTTAAAATATTTATTTATTTTTATATTATTATTGAAATGATTATTAATTAAATAAAATGCGCAGGTTAATTCGTAATTAAAATATTTAGCTAGTCTTAAACTATTTAATTAAACATTTAATTATTTTTAAAAATTAATTTTGAAATAGTTATTAATTAAATAAGATGTGCAGGTTTATGGTGTGACAGGGGCTGAGTGCACCCAGCCTAAACATTTTGAAAGGTTGGAAAAAAGGAAACTAGTTGAAAAAAAAAGGCTGAAAAAGGGAAAATTGGTTGATAAAAGGTTGAAAAAAAGGAAGCTGGTTGAAAAAAAAGGCTGAAAAAAGGGAAGTTGGTTGAAACAAGGTTGAAAACAGGGAAGTTGGTTGAAAAAAAAGGGTGAAAAAAGGGAAATTGGTTGAAAAAGAAGGCTGAAAAAAGGGAAGTTGGTTGAAAAAAAAGGCTGAAAAAAGGGAAGTTGGTTAAAAAAAAGGCTGAAAAAAGGGAAGTTGGTTGAAAAAAAAGGCTGAAAAAAAGGAAGCTGGTTGAAAAAAAAGGCTGAAAAAAGGGAAGTTGGTTGAAACAAGGTTGAAAACAGGGAAGTTGGTTGAAAAAAAAGGGTGAAAAAAGGGAAGTTGGTTGAAAAAAAGGTTGATAAAAGGTTGAAAAAAGGCAGAATCTCGGTGCATTCACCTTTTTTAGTAAATGCAGCCTTGCCATGGATATTTTCAGAGCAGGGTGTGCAGGGGGGTTCCAGCCAAGGTCCGAGCTCAGATCACCCTGAGAGATTCTGGTCACAAAGCTGAGCTGGCCTGGGCTGCCCAGAGCTGCCCAGATTTATTCCTCTCAAAGAGTTCCTGGAAATAAAAGAGTTGTGGGGTCAGTGCTGAGGAGCTCAGGGATGCTCAAAGGAGCAATTTTGGGTTTAATTTGGTGGCAAAGCATGTTCAGATTGAGAGGAATGGGGGATTTGTGTTTCCAAAGCAGCTGTGGGGCTGCTGGTGGATAAAACCAGCACTGGGAGAGAAAAGAAACAATGGGAAGGATTCCACTGATTGATGGATGGAAAAACAGATTTGCTTTTACAAATGAACTTTAGGTTTGGTGATGAATGAAATTAGACATTGAAAGATGAAAGAAACAATGGGGAAAACCTCTAAATTCCATAAGAATTAAAAATTAAAAGGGAGAGTTTATACAGTAGAGGGGAATCTTTGGGATCAGGTGTTTGGGAAGTCTGAACCTCTCAAGAACCTCAGAAATGGGGGAAAACCCCTAAATTCCATAAAAATTAAAAATTAAAAGGGAGGGCTGTACATTAGAGGGGAATCTTTGGGATCAGGTGTTCTGGGAAGTCTGAACCTCTCAAGTACCTCAGAAATGGGGAGAGAAGGGAAATGTGGCTGGAAATTGGGATAAAAAGGGAGGCTGCAAACTCCAAAAATCTGAGAGACCCCAGGGGATGCCCCATGGGCTCTGCCTTGATTGGAATAAAGCCAAAGGACTCCTCTGTCTCCTTTTTGGACATGAACCTCTGGTGTTTGTGGATTAATTTTCCTGACAAGATTGCTCTGAAGTTTCTCAAAATTGGCAAAACCTTCATCATTCTGGGGCTGTGCAGGGATTTTTCCTTGTATGAACAACAACAGCTCCACAAACCCAACCACATCCTCATTTCCCTCTCCTCTTGAAGTATTTCTCAGTTCTGTGGCCTGAAAAAAACTGAATTTGGAGCCTCAGTCGTGGTGTGGGGGATGTTTTAGCATCCTCAGTGTAACTTTGGGTTTTCCCTGTATTTATTGCTCCTCCTGAGCCCCCATAGCTGAATTCCCTATAAAGCACCAAGAGATGGAGAATTCTCCATTTATTTCAATTTTTAACAGCACCTGGCCTGTGAAAACTCTGATTTATTTCTGTTTCAATGTGTATAAATCAAGCTTTAATTTTCCCCCCTATCAGGGAAATTGGGAGTGACTCCTTTTCCCTCAGAGATGTTTACACTGCTGGGAAGTGTACACAGAAAAAAGCTTTTATTTCTGATTTCCTCTCCTTTCAGAGGTCACCAGCTGGAATTTTACTCCTCCAGTGGCTGAGCAGCAGAAATGCTGTGGAAAGGCTGGAAAAGCTGGGCTAAAAGCTGAGAAAATAGACCAGAATTTAAAAAAAAATTGGTTTAATTCATCCAACTTCTCCACGCGTCCGAGAAATCCAGAAACGCTCTGGGTTTAAAGGTCCTGTTAACACCTGAAAAAAAAAACATTTATAAATCACCTCTGCAAAGGAGAACGGCTTTGGAGCCTTCAGTTTGGAAAAGTTCTTTGTGGGAACGAGGAATGGGATGGAAATGAGCAGCCCCAGGGCGGAGGAGGAGATTTTTGCACTCCAGAACCGCGGGGAACAGGAGATGAAAACTCAATTTTAAGGACACGTTTTAAGTAATGAATGCAGTGGAGTGGAACAGCGACATGAAGTAAGTGGGATGTCCTGTAAATTGATCTGAAAATCGCTGCTGGTTCTGCCTGCCCTGGCAGAATAATTCACAATAATTCCAGGAAAAACGGCTGTTTTTTCCCTGAGAGCAGAGGGAAGGGGATGTGCCCAGCTGGGAGAAGGAAAAAGAGCCCTGGAAATGCAGATTTTTGGGGGTTTTAACTCATTTCTTTGTGCTGGGAAATGGTGATGGTGAGGTTGGGCTGGCTCCCGGCAGGGAGAAAATTCACCTGGCAGGGATTTGTGCTAAATGAGCTTTTAGGCAGCACCGAGTCCATCCCTGCACTGATAATTAGCAGTGATTTCACGGAGGAGGGGCAGGAATTGTGTGATCGTGGTCAGGGTTAAGTAGAAATCTTTAGGGGGGGAAAAAAACATCTCAAATCGTGGAAACTGTGCCACTTATCTCAGTAAAAGAGAAGGGAAAATTGATTTGAAAACTGCAAGCGGCTGCGTTGTTATTGTTGTGGGGGAAAAAATTGGTTGTAATTTTACCATGAAGTCAAATTTTACCCCGTGAGTTTTCAATTTGCCTTCACAGAAGGCTGAGAAGAAATGAATGTGTTCCAGAGATAAGGTTTTTCTTCTAAGAAAAATCACTTTAATTGGAAAGCAGTGAATGAAAACAGGTCGTGATCACCGCATTTTTGTCTTGTATTTTTTTAATTATTTTTTCTTTTTTCCCCTCCCTGCTGGGCTCCTTTGCACTTCCCAGCTCCACTTTCTTTTGTTGCCACTTCAATTTCTCATCGCTCTCATTGGTGAAGGAACATTTTCGTCTGGCAGGGCTGGGTGGGGTAAGAAATGAGCCCAGTGTGAGTGATGAAGGCTCTGATTGCACCCCCTGCAGTTCTGTGCTTAAAAAAAACCCCCACAAACAACAAAACCAGGCTGAACAAACAAGGAAATGCCCATTTTGGACTTTTCCAGAAGTTTCAAGACAGATTAAATCCATTTGCATTTCTAACTCGCAATTGAACTCTTCACATTCCTTCTGTTCTCGCTGCCTCCCCGAGCTCTGTCTGGAGAGATTTTTGTAATTGCTGAGGAAATTTGGGGTAGGAAAGGAACTTTTGGTGCTGCAGAGATTTGGGAATTGTCTGAGAGGAGATGTTTGTGTAGGGTGGGGAGGAACTGATGGCAGCAGCTCCTCACAGCCACTTTGGGGCCGGCGCTTTCAGGGTTGGGATTTTGGGGTTGGCAGTTTGGGATTGGCCATTTCGGGTTGGGAGTTTGGGGTTTTTCCATTTGGGGCTGTGAGTTTGGGATTGGCCATTTGGCATTGGCAGTTTGGGGTTTGCCATTTGGGGTTGGCAGTTTGGGGTTTGCCCATTTGGGGTTGGCAGTTTGGGGCTGCAAGTTTGGGATTGAGTGTTTAGGATTGGCCATTTGGCATTGGCAGTTTGGGGTTGGTAGTTTGGGATTGGCCATTTGGGGTTGGCAGTTTGGGGTTTGCCATTTGGGGTTGGGAGTTTGGGGTTTGCCATTTGGGGTTGGCGTTTGGGGCTGCAGGTTTGGGATTGGGCGTTTAGGATTGGCCATTTTGCATTGGCAGTTTGGGGTTTGCCATTTGGGGTTGGCAGTTTGGGATTGGCCATTTGGGGCTGTGAGTTTGGGATTGGCCATTTGGCATTGGCAGTTTGGGGTTTGCCCATTTGGGGTTGGCAGTTTGGGGTTGGCGTTTTGGGGCTGCAAGTTTGGGATTGGGCGTTTAGGATTGGCCATTTGGCATTGGCAGTTTGGGATTGGCCATTTGGGGTTGGCAGTTTGGGGCTGCAAGTTTGGGATTGGCCATTTGGGGTTGGGAGTTTGGGGTTGCCAGTTTGTGGCTGGCAGTTTAGGATGGCCAGTTTGGGGTTTGCCATGTGAGGTTTGCCATTTGACATTGACAGTTTGGGATTGGCCATTTGGGGTTGGCAGTTTGGGGTTGGCGCTTTGGGGCTGCAGGTTTGGGATTGGGTGTTTAGGATTGGCCATTTGGCATTGGCAGTTTGGGGTTGGGAGTTTGGGGTTGCCAGTTTGGGGTTGGCAGTTGGAGATTGGCCATTTGACATTGGCAGTTTTGGGTTTGCCATTTGGGGTTGGCAGTTTGGGGTTGCGAGTTTGGGATTGGTCATTTGGGGCTGGGAGTTTGGGGTTCGCCATTTGGGGTTGGCATTTTGGGGCTGCAAGTTTGGGATTGGGTGTTTAGGATTGGCCATTTGACGTTGGCAGTTTTGGGTTTGCCATTTGGGGTTGGCATTTTGGGGCTGCAAGTTTGGGATTGGCCTTTTGGGGTTGGGAGTTTGGGGTTGCCAGTTTGTGGCTGGCAGTTTAGGATGGCCAGTTTGGGGTTTGCCATGTGAGGTTGGCCATTTGACATTGACAGTTTGGGATTTGTCCATTTGGGGTTGGGAGTTTGGGATTGAGCGTTTAGGATTGGCCATTTGGCATTGGCAGTTTGGGGTTAGGAGTTTGGGATTGGCCATTTTACATTGCCAGTTTGGGGTTTGCCCATTTGGGGTTGTAAGATTGGTGCTGGGAATTTGGGGTGGCCAGTTTGGGGCTGGCAGTTTAGGATGGCCAGTTTGGGGTTGGGAGTTTTGGGTTGTGAGTTTGGGTTTGCCCATTTTAAATTGGCAGTTTGGGGTTTGCCCATTTGGGGTGGTCAGTTTGGGGCTGCGAGTTTGGGGTTGGGTGTTTGGGGTTGGGAATTTGAGGTTGGCAGTTTGGGGTTTGCCATTTGGGGTTGGCAGTTTGGGGTTTGCAGTTTTGAGTTGGCAGTTTGGGGTTGAGAGTTTGGGATTGTCCATTTGGCATTGGCAGTTTGGGGTTTGCCCATTTGGGGTTGTCAGTTCCGGGGCTGCGAGTTTGGGGTTGGCAGTTTGGGTTTGAGAGTTTGGGGTGGCCAGTTTGGGGTTTGCCCATTTGGCATTGGCAGTTTGGGGTGGCCAGTTTGGGGTTTGCCCATTTGGCATTGGCAGTTTGGGGTGGCCAGTTTGGGGTTTGCCCATTTGGCATTGGCAGTTTGGGGTTTGCCATTCGGGGTTGGCAGTTTGGGGTTTGCCATTTGGGGCTGCGAGTTTGGGGTGGCCAGTTTGGGGTTTGCCCATTCGGGGTTGGCAGTTCAGGGTTGGCCATTTGGGGTTGGCAGTTTGGGGTTGGTAGTTTGGGGATGGCACTTTGGGGTTGGCACTTTGGGGTGGCCAGTTTGGGGTTGGCCATTCGGGGTTGGCAGTTTGGGCTTGGCAGTTTTGAGTTGGCAGTTTGGGGTTTGCCCATTTGGCATTGGCAGTTTGGGGTTTGCCATTTTGGGTTGGCAGTTTGGGGTTGGCAGTTTTGAGTTGGCAGTTTGGGGTTTGCCATTTGGGGTTGGCAGTTTGGGGTTGGCAGTTTGGGGTTGGCCATTTGGGGTTGGCAGTTTGGGGTTTGCAGTTTTGAGTTGGCAGTTTGGGGTTTGCCCATTTGGCATTGGCAGTTTAGGGTTTGCCATTTGGGGTTGGCAGTTTGGGGTTGGCAGTTTTGAGTTGGCAGTTTGGGGTTTGCCATTCGGGGTTGGCAGTTTGGGGTTGGCAGTTTTGAGTTGGCAGTTTGGGGTTTGCCATTTGGGGCTGGGGTTGGCAGTGACTCCTCCACGTCCCTGCTGGATTCCTGCTGGTGGTGGCACCCAGCTGGAGGAGTTAATAGGTGGGAAAAGTGCACGGAATTCATCAAAGGTGCTAAAGACAGATTTCCTTCTGTTTCTGGAGGAAAAAGCAGAAATGGGGCTTTGCACACACCAACCCACCAGGTGCAAATTGCAACATCTGGTGCGAGCGCTGGGCAGGAGCCAGGAAGGATCAAACGAGGAGCTCTGCTGGGAAAAGTGAATTTAAATCATATTTAAATATATAAATTCCAGCTTTGCCTGATGTGTGGGATCTACAGAGAAAAAGAATCCCTAAAACAGGCTGGGTTGAACCCAGACTGGCTTTTTTAGGGAACAGTGTAGGATTTCATGAAGGACACGGGGGCTGTGGGGTTTTTCTGGGGCAGACCCTTCAGCCGTTCCAAATTCTGATTTCCATGGAGGAATTGGTTGCTGCTGCCTCTGCCTGGGCTCAGAGGGGGCAGGACTGAGGTTTTGCAGGATCCCAGGAGCTGTGGGGAGGAATGGGATTACCTGGAGAGCTCAGCATTAAATTCTCCCCATTGAACCTCCCTTGGGTTTGGGATTTTGGGATAAAGTGGATCCACCAAGCCGTTAATTCAGTGAAATTCCTCCCTCCCAGCTCCAGCACTGCTGTCCCACCTGGCACCTCCCGTTTCCTGGGCAGTGATTGCCCCAAACCCCACAGCTCTCCCCAAATGAGATTTTTCTTTTTTTCCCCTCAGGAAAAACCCCACGGGTGCCACCTCACCTGAGGGAACCTCCTGATTATTTTGGTGCTTGAAACTCACCAGGAAACCGCTGATTCCACCAAACCCATTTTATTTTAATTCCTTTCCCTGTCCCTCACAAAAGGGGATCGATGCTGACAGAACCTTTTTTCCCCTCCTCCATGCATAAAATACCCACAAACCTCTTTTTTTGGGTTAATTACTGCAAATTGAGCTGCCCAGACCCTGCATTTCCCCTCAGGGTTTATTTACTGAAACAAACTGGACTCCAATTATTTCCCCTCCTTTCCATGGGTGGAAATCCCATTTCCTGGCGTTGTTTTTTGGGTTTTTTTTGCCCTGTTGTTATTTCCCATCTCTGGAGCTCTCATTTGCACGTTGTTTCCCATTTCCTGGGCTGGTTTTGTTTGGCTTTTGGGAACCACTTGAGGGTTTTTTTTCGGGGCTGTTGAATGTTTGATCTCTGGCAGGTGGAAGTGAGGAGTCAAATCCAATGTGCTCAAAGCAGCATCACTGCGAGGGAAATGAGGGCCCTTGGTAAAAGGAGAAAAAAGGAGAAAAACACAGGAATAAAAATCAGCTCCTGCCCGGGATCTGCGTTTTCCACCCCAATTCCCCAACTCCTGCCAGCGCTAAATGCTCAGAGCAGGGGCACAAACCTCTGAAGGCGCAGGATGGAGGTTTGTGCTGATTTTGGAGGCATCAAAATTGCTAAAATTTTGATTAAAATGAGGTGAAAAGCTCAAGCACTCCACTGGAAAACCCTCGTGGGGCACCTGCAGGATTCCAGGATTTACTGCTCAGCCATTCAGGGCCAATTAGTGGGCTTAAAAAGTTGGGAAAATTCATTTTAGTGGCTGGTTGTGCCTCTAATTGTCTAAATGCAAAATGACAAAAATGCAGAAAAAAAAAAGAAAAAATGCATTAAAATATGGAAAAAATACAGGAAAATACACAGAAAAAATACAGAAAAATACAGAAAAAATATAGAAAAATATACAGAAAAACTACAGAAAAAATAAAGAAAAAATGCACTAAAAATATAGAAAAAATACAGAAAAATATACAGAAAAATACAGAAAAATACAGAAAAAATATAGAAAAATATACAGAAAAACTACAGAAAAAATAAAGAAAAAATGCACTAAAAATATAGAAAAAATACAGAAAAATATACAGAAAAATACAGAAAAATACAGAAAAAATATAGAAAAATATACAGAAAAACTACAGAAAAAATATACAGAAAAAATACAGAAAAATACATTAAAAATAGAGAAGAATGCAGAAAAATATACAGAAAAAATACAGAAAAATACAAAAAAAAATATAGAAAAATATACAGAAAAAGTACAGAAAAATACATTAAAAATAGAGAAGAATGCAGAAAAATATACAGAAAAATACAGAAAAAATATAGAAAAATATACAGAAAAAGTACAGAAAAAATACATTAAAATATAGAAGAATACAGAAAAATACACAGAAAAAATACAGAAAAATATACAGAAAAAATACAGAAAAATATACAGAAAAAGTACAGGAAAAAATACATTAAAATATAGAAGAATACAGAAAAATATACAGAAAAAGTACAGAAAAATACACAGAAAAAATACACAGAAAAAAAAACAAAGAAAAAAATGCAAAAATATAGGAAAAAAAAAGAATAAAAGAATAAAATAAAGTCTCCCTGCCCTGCAAGCCTGCCCTGCAGGAGGCTCTGGGGGGACTGAGGAGATTTGGGGTTCAGATCCAGCAGGATTCATCCCCCTGGCTTTGGGAATTTGGGTTTTTTGCTCATAACTCACCCTCAGCTCCCCCAAGCATTTCTTGTTTGCCCAGCCCTGAGGTGCAGCGGGCGGTGAATGAGGATGAACAGAACCATCCCAGCCCTTGGTGTTCCTGCATCCCAACCCTGCTCAGTCAGTGTCGGGATCATTTGTTTGTGAGAGTGACCCCGAGAAAAATTCCAAAGTCTCTTTTCCCAGCCCAGCGCTTAAAAAGGGAGTCAGAGCTCTTCATCTCTCGGTCTCAAGGTTGTTTATTAGTTCTTATCTATAAAATTTTCTTTCTGCCCAGCAGAGATCTGCTCAGCAGGGCAGCCACAGGCACTCTGCCTGCCCCCGGGGTGGTGTTGTGTCTTTATACTATAAACTACCTGTACAATGTTTACAATTACTCCCCAATACCCATCACCTGTGTTAGACAGTGAACTTCTACTCTAAACCAATCTCTAAGTGCCAACATCACAGCAGAAGATGGAAGACAAGAAGAAAGAAGAAGCACGAGGCATGCCCCGATTCCTCCATCTTGTCTCCATAACCCCCCTGTACAGGGATAGAACCCCCCTGTACAGTAATCCTAAAATACATAATTCACCCCGTGATAATCTCACCAATATTCTACTTAAACTCTTGTGGCTTGCTGATCTTCATAGAAGGTTGGTAATTTGCTCCACGGGCCATAATCAAACCCACAGGGGCATTTTGGGCTCTGTGCCAGGGTCTCTGAGACCCCCGGCAAGGTCTTGGCTGCTCAGGACAGCCAGAGGGATGTGCTGAACCCGACAAGTCAGCCCTGCTGGCTCAGCTCAGCTCCTGCCCCGGTGCTGATTCATCTGTCCTGACTGGGGGGAGATAAATCCAATTTAAATCCCCATTTCCTGAGAAAAGAGCGGAGTTTAAAGCTCTCCAATAACTTCATTCCCTTCAGCGCCGGTGATGAGTCTTCCTTTTGCTGCAGAATAATCTGCTCAGTGCCTGAGGCCCTGCATTATCTGCCTCACATCTGGAGCACCTCTGGAAATGCAAATTAGCAGTTGTGTTTCCCTCTTTCTGCTGTGCTCCGTTGTCTGAATATTCTTTATTTACACCAGCCTTTCATCCTGGAGTAAATAATGGAGTTTTGGAGGGGTTCCTGTTGATTCAAGCATTAAACCTCCCCCTGTTATTCAAAAATATTGTCTCGGGTCAGGTTTGCAGCTGCCATAAATTAATGTCCAGTTGCAAGGGCCTGCACAAAGAATTATGGACAATTTCTGGCCTATTTTTAAATCTTACAGAGGGCTGCAACAGCCCATAAATGTATGTAAAATCCATAATGTGCCCAGGGCTTTGTGTTTTTTAACTCCAGCTGCCTGAATTTTTCAGTCAGAACTTTGCCAGTGAGTTTTCATTTACAGGCAGAACTCCTGCAGGAAAAAAAAAAAAAAGAAAAATAAAAATAAAAAATAAAATAGGGCTTTTAGAAATGAAAACAAAAGAATAACGAACACTGGTGCTCACTTCTTGCATCCTAACAACCCATTAACCAGATTTTTAGGCTAAGTATCATTTTATTGTGCAGATTAAATAAGGTTTTGACAGGATTTTGCCAGCTGAGGGAGGAAAGGAGCTTTTGGGGTGATGTTGGGGGGTTTAAACAAGCTCACCCTGAGCTCTGCAGGACCATCGGGTTTCAGTTCATTTGCTGCATTATTTGGGAAGATTTTCAAACCCTGCAAAGCCCAGATCTGCAGTGGATTGGGGTGGTGGCCCTGAGCACTGCAATAATTGGGTTTGGGAGCAAAACCGTTGGGTTTGGATGATGCAGAATGATGGGGGTGAGGAGAGGAGAGCCTCAGCTGCTCCTTGAACTGGGAGCACTGGGAGCTCTGGAGGCTTTTCCCTAAAAGTGAAAAACTCATTTCCATCATCAGGTGTGGGGAGAACATCAATCCCCTGGGAATTTGGAGAGAATGGAGCTGAGGATTGTCCTGGTCCCACACTGGGAATTCTGGAGGCTTTTGCCCAAAATTTCAAACTTCATTCTCACTCCCTCATTGTGGGGGGAACATCAATCCCCTGGGAATTCAGAGGGAATGGAGCTGAGGATCGTCCTGGTCCCACACTGGGAGTTCTGGAGGCTTTTCCCTAAAATTTAAAACCTCATTCTCACTCCCTGATTCCGCGGGGAACATAAATCCCCTGGGAGTTCAGAGGGAATGGAGCTGAGGATTGTCCTGGTCCACACTGGGAATTCTGGAGGCTTTTCCCTAAATCTGAAACCCTCATTTCCATCATCAGGTGTGGAGAGAACATAAATCCCCTGGGAATTTGGAGGGAATGGAGCTGAGGGTTGCCCTGCCAGGAGCACTGGGAATTCTGGAGGCTTTTCCCAAAAATTTCAAACTTCATTCTCACTCCCAGATTCTGTGGGGAACTTAAATCCCCTGGGAATTCAGAGGGAATGGAGCTGAGGGTTGTCCTGGTCCTGCACTGGGAATTCTGGAGGCTTTTCCCTAAATCTGAAACCCTCATTTCCATCATCAGGTGTGGGGGGAAGGTAAATTCTTCCTCTGAGAATTCAGAGGGAATGGAGCTGAGGATTTTCCTGCTGGGAGAACTGGGAATTCTGGAGGCTTTTCCCAAAAATTGAAATCCTCATTCTCACTCCCTGATTCTGGGGGAGAAAGTAAAATTCCCTGGGAATTTGGAGGGAATGGTGTTGAGGATTGTCCTGGTCCCACACTGGGAGTTCTGGAGGCTTTTCCCTAAAACTGAAACCCTTGTTCTCACTGCCTAATTTTGGGGCAAAAGGTAAATTTCCTTGGAATTCAGCAGCTGAGGAGGGCATGGAAATGAGGATTGTCCTGGTCCTGCACTGGGAATTCTGGAGGCTTTTCCCTAAAATTGAAAACCTCATTCTCACTCCCTGATTCTGGGAGGAACATAAATCCCCTGGGAGTTCAGAGGGAATGGAGCTGAGGATTGTCCTGGTCCCGCACTGGGAATTCTGGAGGCTTTTCCCTAAAACTGAAATTCTCATTTCCATCATCAGGTGTGGGGGGAAGGTAAATTCCTCTGAGAATTCAGAGGGAATGGAGCTGAGGATTGTCCTGGTCTTGCACTGGGAGCACTGAAGGTTTTCCCCTAAAACTGAAATTCTCATTTCCATCTCCAGTGCTGGGGAGGAAGATAAATCCCCTGGGAATTTTGGAGGGAATGGAGCTGAGGATTGTCCTGGTCCCACACTGGGAATTCTGGAGGCTTTTTCCTAAAACTGAAACCCTTGTTCTCACTCTCTAATTTTTTGGGGGAAAGGTAAATTTCCTTGGAATTCAGCAGATGAGGAGGGCATGGAAATGAGGATTGTCCTGGTCCTGCACTGGGAATTCTGGAGGCTTTTCCCTAAAATTGAAAACCTCATTCTCACTCCCTGATTCTGGGAGGAACATAAATCCCCTGGGAATTCAGAGGGAATGGAGCTGAGGGTTGTCCTGCCAGGGGCACTGGGAGCTCTGAAGGTTTTTCCCTAAAACTGAGACCCTTGTTCTCACTCCCTAATTTTGGGAGGGAAGGTGAATTCTCCTGGCAATTCGGAGGGAATGGAGCTGAGGATTGTCCTGGTCCACACTGGGAATTCTGGAGGCTTTTCCCTAAATCTGAAACCCTCATTTCCATCACCAGGTCTGGGGAGAACATAAATCCCCTGGGATTTGGAGGGAATGGAGCTGAGGGTTGTCCTGCCAGGGGCACTGGGAGCTCTGAAGGCTTTTCCCTAAAACTGAACCCCTTGTTCTAACTCCCTAATTTTGGGAGGGAAGGTGAATTCTCCTGGGAATTCAGAGGGAATGGAGCTGAGGGTTGTCCTGCCAGGAGCAGGTGAGCCAAAGGGCTCAGGCTGCACCTCCCAGGCGTTGTGAGGATCCTCTGGAATTCACTCTCATTAAAGCAGACCTCGCCAGGATGAGCTCCCTGCTGCTCACTTATGTAACACCAAATGTGCCTGCACAGCCAGAGAGCCCATTAAATATTTAAACCCCGTCCTTTCCTCAAAAGCAGCACAGCAAAGATGATTTTCCGTGGAATTTAACATTAAACTCCGGCAATTTGTACAGCTGTGCATATAAATAGCTTGCACATCATCTCCGGAGGCAAAGGTCACTCTGCCTCATCCATTTCAATGCTGGAGTTCCATAGCAACAACCTCTCCCTGTTATTTACCCACGGGGACTTCAAAGCCAGGAGAAAGCGCTGCTGGTTCTGGAGAGGTGCATGAATGGGGGTTCGTTGTAATATTTTGCTTTAATCGCTGTTTTTTTCCCCACTTTGCTGCAGCTCTGTGGATCAGCAGAGCCCCTGAGCCGTGGGGACTGGGTGACACGAAGCTTTTCTGAGGGAAGAAATCTGAACAGACAAGTGCCTGATTCCCCTTAATGCAATTTGTTCCAGGCCTGATCTTCAGCCCCTGCTTCATTACCTTAGACAAACTCAGACCTGGCTCCTGAGGAGAAAAAGGTTCTTATTTGCAATTAGAATCCCCCAATTACACAGCACGTCTGGAGCTGCAGCTGATGGGAGCTGACTTTTTAAATGCCAGAGCCGTTATTTCCTCAAATAATCAAGGTTTGGAAGTGAATGTCACGGCAGGATTGGACAAACCAAACACGGGCAGCTCGGGGTTCTCCCTCCCTGAGCTCTGGCAGAGCTTTAATTTCTGTGCAGATCCCCCAGGCAGGGCTTCACTTGGTGAAAAACAGGGACTGGGGGCTTGGCTCGGGTGGGTTGAGGAGATCTGACCCTTTTTAGGAGCAGGGGTTGATCTAGGGAATCCCAGAGTGGGAGGAGCCCTAAAGATCGTCCTGTCCTATCCCATCCTATCCTATCCTATCCTATCCTATCCTATCCTATCCTATCCTATCCATCCTATCCTATCCTATCCCATCCTATCCTATCCTATCCTATCCTATCCTATCCTATCCTATCCATCCTATCCTATCCTATCCTATCCATCCTATCCTATCCTATCCATCCCATCCCATCCCATCCTATCCCATCCCGTCTCATGGATCCCATCTCATCCTATTGATCCCATCCCATTGATCCCATTGATCCCATTGATCCCATTGATCCCATTGATCCCATTGATCCTAATGATCCCATCCCATTGATCCCATCCCATCCCACTGATGTCATCCCATCCCATTGATCCCATTGACCCCAATGATCCCATCCCATTGATCCCATTGATCCCATTGATTCCAGTGATGCCATCCCATCCCATCCCATCCCATCCCATCCCACTGATCCCACTGATCCCACTGATCCCATTGATCCCATTGATCCCATTGATCCCAATGATCCCATTGATCCTAATGATCCCATCCCATTGATCCCATTGATCCCAATGATCCCAATGATCCCAATGATCCCATCCCATCCCATCCCATTGATCCCATCCCATCCCACTGATGCCATCCCATTCCCATTGATCCCATCGATCCCATCGATCCCATTGATCCCATCCGATCCCGTCCCATCCCATCCCATCCCATCCCACCCCATTTATCCCATTGATCCCAATGTTCCCATTGACCCCATTGATCCCATTGATCCCAATGATCCCATTGATCCCATTGATCCCATTGATCCCATTGATCCTATCCCATCCCATCCCATCCCATTGATCCGGTCCCATCCCAACCCCAGGCAGGGAGCAGGAATTCCAGCTCCTCCCTCACTGCTGGGATGGCCTGAACTCCACGAACGCTGAATTTTTTAGGGAATAATCCCTGGTTCTTCTCCCTTTGCATCCCCAATCCCTGTGTGTCCGTGCTTCCCACAGCAATGCTGCACTGCACGTTTCTCCCACATTTTTAATCCCACGCTCGTTTTCCAGGTTTGCCCCTTTCCATCCCGTGCATTCGCTGTCCTTATTTGTCATTTGGGTGGAAGGATGTTAATTGAGTCGCTGCTAATTCCAGGGTCTCCTGCTGAGGGTGAATCAGAGGGAATTGGTTGTTTTTGCTGCCTCTCCAAGGAGTTAATTGAGAAGTTATTCAATTATAGGGAATATCCTTTTATTGCTAATAAGATATTCTGATACAAACAACATCCCGCACTCCGAGATGAAATCATGAGAAACTTGAGGCTGCTTGGCAAAGAGGCTTCAAAAAGGAACCTTAGCTGCAAATACTGGAATCAATGCCAGCCTCAGAGCAGCGAGAGGAGATCGATAAAATTCTTATCAGGGTTTCCTCCCTATTTATTTACTCTCACTCGTGATTGTGTGGACATTGGTAAGAAGTGGTGCAGATGGATCAGGCTAAAAAGCCCTTCTTAATGCAGATTATCAACCAGGATATCTAAACCACAGCTAATAGTGCTCTCTATTATCTAATTTGCCAAGATTAGATTTCTTTTTATGCACCACTTCACAAGCTCGTCTCCACTCTGCTGTTGGCTCCTTGAGTCGGGGAAGAGCATCTCCAGTAAATAAATATCAATTCTCTCATTATTAATTTGCAAAACAACAGCACCTGGGAGCCCAAACAGAGGCAGGGCTCTGGACCAGAGGGGGACGGGCAGCTCGCCTGGAATGAAGGACAAACCTTCCTCTGCTTCCCCTAAATCCGAGCTGTGGGTCTTTCTGGAATGAAAATAAGGAATTGGCAGTGCTCAGCAGCAGGTTCTGGCTGATTTTGGCTCCTTGGGAGTTGCTCAGGTGGTGAGAGGGAGGAAATGAGAACCAACCCAGAGCCCACCATGCAGCCCCTCCTCCCTGCCCACTAAAGTGGGTCCTTTCCCCCCAGTGTCCCCATAAATGCCTTCAGGAGGCCAAGATTGAGCCCAGAATCTGTGTGGGGTTTGCTCATCCTCCCCCATCAGAGCCCCACAGAATTAAACCCACCCTGCCCATCCTCATCCTCATCCCACCCCATCCCATGGATCCCATCCCATCCCATCCCATCCCATCCCATCCCATCCCATGGATCCCATCCCATCCCATCCCATCCCATCCCATCCCATCCCATCCCATCCCATCCCATGGATCCCATCCCATCCCATCCCATCCCATCCCATCCCATCCCATCCCATCCCATGGATCCCATCCCATGGATCCCATCCCATCCCATCCCATGGATCCCATCCCATCCCTCCCTTCCCTCTCCATTCCAAGTTCCAGCACCAATTTTCATCTCCGTTTTTCCACTGAAGGCACAAGACATTCCCAGCCACGACAGGAGGGACGGGGAGCAGGAACAGATTTGTTTGATCAAAGGGATCTCACGTCACAGGCTGGTTCCCTCCCTCCCTCCTGCCCACCCCCAGCACTGTCTGTCCCTGTCCCTCCGTGTCTGTCCCTGTCCGTGTCTGTCCCTCCGTGTCTGTCCCTGTCCCTCCATGTCTGTCCCTCCATGTCTGTCCCTCCATGTCTGTCCCTCCGTGTCTGTCCCTGTCCCTCCGTGTCTGTCCCTGTCCCTCTGTGTCTGTCCCTGTCCGTGTCTGTCCCTGTCTCTCCGTGCCTCCCTCCTGAGCCTTTTCATTCGGGCTGGGCTGTTCCTAATCCCCCACAAACAGAGCCCTGGCACGGCCCAGCCCTGCCTGACCCGCCCAAGTTGGTCACTTGTCACAGCTGCCACCCTGCCCTGGCCGGGAGGAGCCTGGGGACAGCAATCCTGCAATCCTGCAATCCTGTATTCCTGCAATCCTGCAATCCTGAAATAATGAAATCTTGAAATTCTGCAATCCTGAAATCCTGAAATCCTGCAATCCTGAAATCCTGAAATCCTGCAATCCTGCAATCGTGCAATCGTGCAATTCTGCAATCCTGCAGTCCTGCAATCCTGCAATCATGCAATCATGCAATTCTGTAATCCTGCAGTCCTGCAATGCAGCCCCTCTGGATCCAGCAATCCAACAGTCCCATATTCCAGCACCCCTGGATCCAGCAATCCAACAATTCAGCCCCTCTGGATCCAGAAATCCAACAATGCCACATTCCAGCCCCTCTGGATCTGGCATTCCAATAGTCCCACATTCCAGCTGCTCTGGATCCAGAAATCCAAGAGTCCCCCATTTCAGCCCCTATGGATCCTCCAGAACTGCCCCTCTGGATCCAGAATTCCAGCACCTTGGGATCCAGAAATCCAACAATTCAGCCCCTCTGGATCTGGCATTCCAGCCCCTCTGGACCCAGCATTCCAACAGTCCCACATTCCACTATTCCAGTAAAAACTCCCTGGGCTCACATTTCCCAAGCAGCAAAGGCACAGAGTGTCAAGGATTAAATATCTCCATTAAAAGAAAAAAAACCCCAAAACAAACCAAAAATACCCACACCAACAAAAAAGGAGACAAGTTCTGGGTTTGATCAGATTTTATCAAACTTCACTATCCAGTTCTCCCTGCTCCTGGTGGCTTCTTCAGCTGCTATCACATTTCTGTGCTGCTTCAGGAGTGTTATCAAGCCATCCCTTAAGTGCTCTGTGAGGAGCCAAATCTGCTCTTTGATGAGCTGAAACCTTAAAGAAATCGGAGCAGCAGATCTGGGGAACGGCTCCCACCCGTTAATTGTCGTGGCTTCAATCACCAGAGCAGCTCTGATCAGTTATTTGGGATTTTGTTTGAAAATGGGAGCAGCTCTGAGCAATCCAAGCCTTGATTTTGGCTCGTAAATCAGGGGTGGTTGGGAGGGAGGGAGCAGGTAATGGGATTGCTCAGGTTTTGCTGACTTCAATAATAAAAGCTGCCACCCCAAAGGAAGGAGAAGCATTCAGTGTGCAAAGGGAATAAAAATATGAACTCATCCTGGCTAATGGCTCTGAGAAGTAATAGAAAGATATGCATAGATTATTTTGAGTCTTAAAGAAAAGAGGGATGCATCCAATTTGCATTAAATGTTCCTGGTAATCTTAGGGGGAAGAGATTTCCTTGGAAACACAGGGATCATTACAGGAGGCGAGTGGAGGGTTTGTCCTTGAGTCAAGTTTCCTCTGGATCCCATTAAAGCTCGGCTCTGCTGGGCTTGGCTGATGATCCAAAGCCCCAGAGCTGCTTTGGGTGTGGAGCTGAGCTGCAGGAGAGGGGGATGAAGGGTGGAGAGGGGGATGAAGGGTGGAGAGGGGGATGAAGGGTGGAGAGGGGATGAAGGGTGGAGAGGGGGATGAAGGGTGGAGAGGGGGATGAAGGGTGGAGAGGGGATGAAGGGTGGAGAGGGGGATGAAGGGTGGAGAGGGGATGAAGGGTGGAGAGGGGGATGAAGGGTGGAGAGGGGGATGAAGGCTGTGAGCAGCTCCTGGAGGAGCAGATTCCAGTGGGATGCACAACAGGAGCCACCTCCTGCCTTCTTGCACTCTGCCCCCTCAGTGTGGCCCTGGGGAGGGCAGGAAGGGGGCAGGGAGGCCCTGGCTGTCCCAACAACCCTCTGGGGAAGGTAAAGCTGGGATTTGACCCTGGAGCCTGAGACTGGAACTGAGATTCTGCCCAGTTCCTGAATCCCCTCTGATTTTCTGGACGGAGCTGTTCCAGGTGTGGAGTTAGAGCTGCTGATGAGCAGGGTGTGCATCCCACCCTTCCCAAAGATCCAAACCCATCCTGAGCAGGGTGTGCATCCCACCCTTCCCAAAGATCCAGACCCATCCTGAGCAGGGTGTGCATCCCACCCTTCCCAAAGATCCAAACCCATCCTGAGCAGGGTGTGCATCCCCTCCCAAAGATCCAGACCCAGTCCTGTATTCCCACCTTTCCCAAAGATCCAGACTCAGCCCTGCATTCCCATCCTTCCCCAAGATCCAAACCCAGCCCTGCATTCCCATTCTCCCAAAAATCCAGACCCAGCCCTGCATTCCCATTCTCCCAAAAATCCAGACTCAGCCCTGCATTCCCATCCTTCCCCAAGATCCAGCCCTGTATTCCCATTCTTCCAAAGATCCAAACCCAGCCCTGCATTCCCATCCTTTCCAAAAATCCTCATCCAGCCCTGCATTCCCACCCTCCCCAAAGATCCAGACCCAGCCCTGCATTCCCACTTTTCCCAAAGATCCAAACCCAGCTCTGCATTCCCATCCTTCCCAAAAATCCAGATCCAACCCTGCATTCCCACCTTTCCCAAAAATCCAGACCCAGCCCTGCATTCCCATCCTTCCCAAAAATCCAAACCCAGCTCTGCATTCCCATCCTTTCCAAAAATCCTCACCCAGCCCTGCATTCCCATCCTTCCCCAAGATCCAGACCCAGTCCTGAATTCCCACCTTTCCCAAAGATCCAACCCAGCTCTGCATTCCCATCCTTCCCAAAAATCCAGACCCAGCCCTGCATTTCCATCCTTCCCAAAGATCCAGACCCAGCCCTGCATTCCCATCCTTCCCCAAAATTCCCTTCCCACCCCTTTTCCACCTCCTGTCACTCCTGGCTCCCCTTGCCCCACACCTCCCTGAGCTGGATGTTCATTTACTAATTACCCCTGCCTTGTTTTTATTATTATTATTATTATTATTATTATTATTATTATTATCACCCCTACAATCATTCACCAGAGAAGTTTTCTCCCTCCTCCTGCTCCTTGCCCAAACACAAACACATTTTTATCGACACGGCTGACATGATTGCACTTGTGCTGTTATGTTTTATTTATTTCCATATAGGTTTGATGCTGTTGCAGTTTCTCATTTCTGCCTGATGCATTATTCATGATTTATACAATATTGGAGCTCGTGTAGGACACCCTCAGTTTATTGGCTCTGCTCTCCTTTTCTGGGTGTATAAAAATAAAACATGGCAAGCTCTTTCTCCCTCCACGTTCTGCTGCTTGCAGGGAAACAATAGCAATAATATCAGGTTAAAATCATTGCTAATTCCACTTTTAACACCTTGGAAGCTGAAATAGAATTGAAATTAGGGCTTATTTTAGTTATTGGTGTGTATTAACTTCTCATCTATGCTTTAAGGGCAAACTCTGAGATCCAGAAAATCAAGGAGGTTTAAATTACTCCAAGGTTGTTTGGAAATTATTTCTCATTTGATTTGTTCAGCCCCAAATGGTCCAGACTAGCTGAGAATGTGGAGCTGCAGACACTTTCCTCTCCAATCTCCAGTTAAACCGAGCTGTCCCTGGGCTCTCATCGGGTAAAATTCTAAATCCCACCCCAAGTGAAGGAGCAGGGGATTGGTGATGGGTTGGATTTGTTTTCTCAGGGGGTCCCTGCAGTTCCTCAGCTGGGAGGGGGCTCTGGGCCTGGCTGCCACCCCAAATCTCCTTCCAGAAGCTCTGACAAGGGCAGGAGCCTGAAACCCCACCCCAAAGTGCCCATTATTTCCTGTATTGTATTTAATTTAATTTCCTGTGTTTAATTTCCTGTAATTCCTGTAGAATTTGGGACACTGCTGGCAGGGACTGCAGTCAGGGTCCTGCACATCCCTTTTGCCTTTCCAAATTCAGTGCCCAGCCCAGAGCTGGGCTTGGTTTTGGGAAGAATAAATCCTTGCAGTGCTCTTCTGTCAAACACCAAACCCCTGAGCCCCCAGGACCTGCAGGGCTCTGGCCAAGGTGAGAGGATTTCCCTCTCTCCAGCCAGGGTAAAATTTATTTCTTTATTTTTATTTATATAAATAAATTCATATAAATATATATATAAATTTATATATATATATAAATTATATATATATAAATATATATTATATTATATTATATTATATTATATTATATTATATTATATTATATTATATTATATTATATATATATTATATATATAATATATATAATAATATATATATTATATATATTATATATATTATAATTATATATATAAATATATATATATAGATATATATATAAATTTATATAAAATTTATATAAATAATTTTTTTATTTTTTATATATATTTATTACAATTTTATCAGCATTACTGACAGGAGCACATCTCAGCCAGACCTTGGTGTTACTGATTTCATGGCTCTCTCCTCTGCTCCTTCCCCTCTCTATCCTTCTCTGTGCTAATTGTGGTGTTTTCTGGGTCCCCCATGGTGGGGAGGAAATGATGAATCTGCCTCCATGTTCTTAGAAGCTGATTTATTATTTTATAGTATTATATTATATTAAAGAATGTTATATTAACTATACTGAAGAATAGAGAAAGGGTGCAGACAGAAGGCTAAAAAGATAATAATGAAAAACTTGTGACTCTCCAGAGTCTGACACAGGATTGGTCATTAAGTAAAAACAATTCACCTGTTGGATAAACAATCTCCAACCACATTCCAAGGCAGCAAAACACAGGAGAAGCAATCAGATAATTATTGTTTTCATTTTTCTCTGAGGCTTCTCAGCTTCCCAGGAGAAGAATCCTGGGCAAAGAGGACTTTTCAGAAAACCTGACAGTGACAGCTAATTTCTGTTTTATTAGAGCTGCTGGCCCTCTGAGCTTTTTATGGCATTGACACAAACTTCTCTGTATCAGCATGACCCCATAAATCAGGGTAATAAAACCAGGGAAATTCAGGGAGCTTAAACTCAGATCTATTTGCCCTCTATCTCTGGAGTCAACTCCTCTCCTTGAACAACTGTGCCAGGCTGTGAAAAAAGAGATATAAATGTCAACTAGAGCCCTAAAAGATGTGAGGGGCTGGGGATCAGAAGGGAAGGGATTCAGCAGGAGTGGGGGAAGGTTCCTGGTGTGCATCCCACCCTTCCCAAAGATCCAGACCCAGTCCTGAATTCCCATCTTTCCCTTTCATCCAGTTCTCTCCTGATTTAGGAGGATTTTCCCCATCCTTTAATGGCCAGAGAGAATCCTGATGTTCATTCACTTCTCTCCTGATTTAGGTGGATTTTCCCCATTCTCTCATGGCCAGGGTGAGTTCCTGATGTTCATCCAGTTCTCTCCTGCTGATTTAGGAAGATTTCCCCCATCCTTTCATGGCCAAGGAGGGTTTCTGATGTTCATTCACTTCCCTCCTGCTGATTTAGGAGGATTTTCCCCATCCTTTCATGGCCAAGGAGGTTTCCAATGTTCATTCACTTCCCTCCTGCTGATTTAGGAGGATTTCCCCCATCCTCTTATGGGCCAGAGAGAATTCCTGATGTTCATCCACTTCTCTCCTAATTTAAGAGATTTTTCCCCATTCTCTCACGGCCAGGGTGGGTTCCTGATGTTCATCCAGTTTTCTCCTGCAGATTTAGGAAGATTTCCCCCATCCTTTCATGGCCAGAGAGAATTCCTGATGTTCATCCACTTCTCCCCTGATTTAAGAGGATTTTCCCCATCCTGTCATGGCCAGAGAGAATTCCTGATGTTCATCCACTTCTCCCCTGATTTAAGAGATTTTCCCCATCCTGTCATGGCCAGGGAGGATTCCTGATGTTCATTCACTTCTCTCCTGCTGTTTCAAGAGATTTTCCTCATCTTCTCACAGCCAGGGTGGGTTCCTCATGTTCATCCAGTTCTCCCCTGCTGATTTAGGAGGATTTTCCCCATTCTCTCATGGCCAGAGAGAATTCCTGATTTTCATCCACTTCTCTCCTGATTTAAGAGATTTTTCCCCATCCTGTCATGGTCAGGGAGGGTTCCTGAGGTTCATCCACTTCTCTCCTGATTTAGGTGGATTTTCCCCGTTCTCTCATGGCCAGAGTGAGTTCCTGAGGTTCATCCAGTTCTCTCCTGATTTAGGAGGATTTTCCCCATCCTTTCATGGCCAAGGAGGGTTTCTGATGTTCATTCACTTCTCTCCTGCTGACTTAGGAGGATTTCCCCCATCCTCTTATGGGCCAAGGAGGATTCCTGATGTTCATCCACTTCTCTCCTAATTTAAGAGATTTTTCCCCATTCTCTCACAGCCAGGGTGGGTTCCTGATGCTCATCCTTTTTTCTCCTGCTGATTTAGGAAGATTTCCCCCATCCTTTCATGGTCAGAGAGAATCCTGATGTTCATCCACTTCTCTCCTGATTTAAGAGGATTTTCCCCATCGTCTCATGGGCCAAGGAGGATTCCTGAGGTTCATTCACTTCTCTCCTGATTTAGGTGGATTTTCCCCATTCTCTCATGGCCAGGGTGAGTTCCTGATGTTCATCCAGTTTTCTCCTGCTGATTTAGGAAGATTTCCCCCATCCTTTCATGGTCAGAGAGAATCCTGATGTTCATTCTCTTCTCTCCTGATTTAAAAGGATTTTCCCCATTCTCTCATGGCCAAGGTGAGTTCCTGATGTGCATCCAGTTTTCTCCTGCTGATTTAGGAGGATTTTCCCCATCCTTTCATGGCCAAAGAGGGTTTCCAATGTTCATTCACTTCCCTCCTGATGATTTAGGAGGATTTTCCCCATCCTCTTATGGGCCAGAGAGAATTTCTGATGTTCATCCAATTCTCTCCTAATTTAAGAGATTTTTCCCCATTCTCTCACAGCCAGGGTGGTTTCCTGATGCTCATCCTTTTTTCTCCTGCTGATTTAGGAAGATTTCCCCCATCCTTTCATGGTCAGAGAGAATCCTGATGTTCATCCAGTTCTCCCCTGCCGATTTAGGAGTGTTTTCCCTCAGCACAGACTGGCAGCACTCCCTGTTTGGGTTCAAGGCAGGTGTGGCTGCTCTGAACCTGCTCTGGGTGGGTTTGGAGATGGACAAACAGAGCCCTCAGTGCAGCAGTGCCAGAACCAGGACATTCCTCTGGCTGCCCTGGGGGACTCCAGACCCTGGCAGGGGGCTCAGAGACCTTGGCACAGAGTCACAAACACCTGTGCCTTTGATTTTAGCCCATGGAAACTATTCCCAACTTTGTGTGAGGAGTTACAAGCCACAAGAGTTTGAGTAGAATGAGAGTGAATTTGTCACAGGGTGAAAATGGAGAATTTTGGGGATTTAGAATGGGGGTTCAGGAGGGAAGGTGGAGGAATCTGGGCGTGTCCTGTCCTTCTTCTTGTCCTCCATCTCCTGCTGTGATGGTGGCACTTCTGGATAGGTTTAGAGTAGAGACAGACTGTCCAACATAGGTGATGGGTATTGGAAAATTATTATAAATAAAGTACAGGTAGTTTTAGTATAAAAAGCCAACAGCACCCCAGGGGCAGGGGCTGTGCCACAACCCAACTTGCTGGACAGATCTCAGCAGGTCAGAGAAAGAATGGAATAGAGAAGAGAAAATAAACAACCTTGAAAAGCAGAGCCAATGATTCTTGACTTATTCTTCAGTCATGGGGCTGGGGAAAAAAGAGACTTTTTAATACCTTGAGAGTCATCTCAACCACAGAAACCCGAGAGAGAGGGAGGGGCTGGGTCAGATCTGCCCGGATCAGCAGCCTCAGCTCCAAATGCAAATTCCCCAATAAAGAGCAGGGTGTGATTTCCATGGTGATGGTTGAGGGAACGGAGCTTCCTGAGCTTCCTGAATTTCCTCGGCCTCCTGTAGTTCTGGAGGCTTTCCCCTAAAATTGAAAACCTCATTCTCACTCCCTGGTTCTGGGGGAGAAAGTAAATTTCTCTGGGAATTTGGAGAGAATGGAGCTGAGGGTTGTCCTGGTCCTGCACTGGGAGTTCTGGAGGCTTTTGCCTAAATCTGAAACCCTTTTCCATCACCAGTTCAGGGGGGAACATAAATCCTCTGGGAATTTGCAAAGAATGGAGCTGAGGATTGTCCTGCCAGGTGCACTGGGAGCTCTGAAGGTTTTTCCCTAAAACTGAACCCCTTGTTCTCACTGCCTAATTTTGGGAGGAGAAGGTGAATTCCCCTGGGAATGGGGATGGTGGGGATGGGATCCCTGGGGATCTCTGGAAGCTCCCCGGGCTGGGAAGAATCTCTCTGGAATGTTCACGTGGTGGGTAATGAATTGTGAGCAGGGCAATGAGCTCCTGCTGCAACAACTCCAGTTTAGGCACATCCCAGCAATTATTTGGCCATTAACTTTAGTAAATATAAGAATGTGAAGAGAAAAGAAAAGAGATCTATAATTTCTCCATTATTTAGCTTTGTTTTAAATGAAACCCTTGGAAAGATGTATATCATTTCAATTTTAGTTCCAGAGGCTTTTATGTAAATTAATTGCATTAGAGAATTGGCAGGAACATTTATTCAATTTCCAACAGCCGTGATTATGAGCTTTACATTAATATAACAACAATTTAACAGTGGCTGATAGATGGGACACAACCATGTAATTATCAAAAGTGAGCCACTTTCTTGATCTCTAATTAGTTCTATAAGCAAACACAGTTTTGCTGGAACTAATTGCTGGCTTGCAGCTGGTGCAAGGTGAGTGCTGGGCTGGGTTCAGGTGCTGAGCAGGGAGGGTTTTGCTGTTTTCTGCTCTAAATTCAGCTCTTTGTGCTGGGCACAAGCAGGGTGGCTTGGTTTGGGAAGACAGGAGGCTGCTAAGGAAGGCAGGAGCCTCCCCTGAAATGGAGAATGCAAACCCTCCCCACCCCTCTGAATTGTTATAAATTTTAAATTAAGGGACTCTCAGGAAAAAAAAAATATGGGAGCAGGAAAGAACAGTTCTTTAATAGGGAAAGGGAAAAAAATAAAGGATAAAATAAACAATGCAGTGCACTAGAACAACACTGACAGAGTCAGAACCCAGCCTGACACCCTGTGGGACTAGAAATGGGTGTGCCAGGATGGTGCAGAGCTGTCAGGAATTAATTATTCCCAAATAATGAGGAATTAATTATTCCCCAATGATATGGAATTCATTGTTCCCCAATACCGAGGAATTCATTATTCTCCAATAATGAGGAATTCATTGTTCCCCAATGAGGTGGGCAGGAAATGGGTATTGCCAGGATGGTGCAGAGGGGTCAGGAATCATTATTCCCCAATATTGAGGAATTCATTGTTCCCCAATAATGAGGAATTAATTATTCTCCAACGAGGTGGGGCTGGAAATGGTTGTGCCAGGATGGTGCAGGAATTTATTCCTCATATTCCCCAGTAATGAGGAATTCCTTCTTCCCCAATGATGAAGAATTCACTGTTCCCCAATACCGAGGAATTCATTATTCCCCAATAATGAGGAATTCATTGTTCCACAATTATGAAGAATTCACTGATCCCCAATACCGAGGAATTCATTATTCTCCAAAAATCAGGAATTCATTGTTCACCAATGAGCTTGGACTAGAAATGGGTGCACCAGGATGGTGCAGGGGTGTCAGGAATCATTATTTCCCAATGATATGGAATTAATTATTCCCCAATAATGAGGAATTCGTTATTCCCCAATAATGAGGAATTAATTATTCCCCAATACCAAGGAATTCATTGTACCCCAATAATCAGGAATTCATTGTTCACCAAGGAGCTTGGACTAGAAATGGGTGCGCCAGGATGGTGCAGAGCTGTCAGGAATTAATTATTCCCAAATAATGAGGAATTAATTATTCCCCAATAATGAGGAATTCATTATTCCCCAATAATGAGGAATTAATAATTTCCCAATGAGGTGGGACTGGAAATGGGTGTACCAGGATGGTGCAGGCGTGTAAGGAATTTATTCCTCCTTATTCCCCAATATTGCCCTTATTTATTCCTCATTTCCCCAATTATGAGGAATTCATTATTCCCCAATAATAAGGAATTCATTATTCTCCAATAATGAGGAATTCATTGTTCCCCAATGAGGTGGGCAGGAAATGGGTATTGCCAGGATGGTGCAGGGGTGTCAGGAATTCAGTATTCCCCAATATTGAGGAATTCATTGTTCCCCAATATTGAGGAATTCATTGTTCCCCAATGATGAGGAATTAATTATTCTCCAACGAGGTGGGGCTGGAAATGGTTGTGCCAGGATGGTGCAGGAATTTATTCCTCATATTCCCCAATAATGAGGAATTCCTTGTTCCCCAATGAAGAATTCACTGATCCCCAATACCCAGGAATTCATTATTCCCCAATAATCAGGAATTCATTGTTCACCAATGAGCTTGGACTAGAAATGGGTGCGCCAGGATGGTGTAGGGGTGTCAGGAATTCAGTATTCCCCAATAACGAGGAATTAATTATTCCCCAATAATGAGGAATTCATTATTCCCCAATACCGAGGAATTCATTATTCTCCAATAATCAGGAATTCATTGTTCACCAAGGAGCTTGGACTAGAAATGGGTGTGCCAGGATGGTGCAGGGGTGTCAGGAATTAATTATTCCCCAATGATAAGGAATTAATTATTCCCCAATAATGAGGAATCAATTACTCCCCACAAGCTGCAGGCCTCGGCTCAGCCCCGCTCTCCTCGCCCTCTGTGCCCTCCTTGGGCGGCCTCAGCACCACACAGCTCCAGGGATGACCCCGAGCCTTGCTGAACGTCTGTTTACTTTTGTCACCACGTTTTAAATGGTGTTTTGCAGCTTTTATTGCCCACATCCCCTCAGAAATGCTTTCTCTCATTAGAGGAACCGGATTAGCGAGTGCCGGCGCTTTGTTCCAATTGAATCTGAGCAATTGGCCCGGCACTAATTGCTCCAGGGCAACTTCCACGATCCATCAAGATCATACCCAGGCAGCACTAATGCATTTAGTGGGACTTTATTGGATTTATTAAGCCTTTGGCCTGATGCAGCTCCTCACAAATGCAGTTTGTGCCTGTGACAGGCCCTGGCCGGTGAATTCTGCCTCGTTACTGGGGCTCTGCAGTGGAGATCACGGCTCCTGTCAGGGCCATTATCCCCTGCACAAAGCAGGGCTGGCATTTCCTTGGGCTCTGCAGGGCTCCAGCCACCCCCTGCCTCTGCCATCCTCACAGAATCTCAGGCTCCAGCCACCCCCTGCCTCTGCCATCCTCATGGAATCTCAGGCTCCAACCACCTCTGGCCCTGCCATCCTCATGGAATCTCAGGCTCCAGCCACCTCTGGCCCTGCCATCCTCATGGAATCTCAGGCTCCAACCACCCTCGGCCTCTGCCATCCTCACGGAATCTCAGTTTCCAGCCACCTCTGCCATCCTCATGGAATCTCAGTTTCCAACCACCTCTGGCCCTGCCATCCTCATGGAATCTCAGGCTCCAACCACCCCCTGCCTCTGCCTCTGCCATCCTCACGGAATCTCAGTTTCCAACCACCCCCTGCCATCCTCATGAAATCTCAGTTTCCAGCCACCCCCTGCCTGTGCCATCCTCACGGAATCTCAGGTTCCAACCATCCCCTGCCTCTGCCATCCTCATGGAATCTCAGGCTCCAACCAGATCCCCTGCCTCTGCCTCTGCCATCCTCACGGAATCTCAGGCTCCAGCCACCTCTGGCCCTGGCATTCTCATGGAATCTCAGTTTCCAACCACCCTCTGCCTCTGCCATCCTCATGGAATATCAGGCTCCAACCATCCCCTGCCTCTGCCTCTGCCATCCTCACGGAATCTCAGTTTCCAACCACCTCTGCCATCCTCATGGAATCTCAGGCTCCAAACACCCTCTGGCCCTGCAATCCTCACGGAATCTCAGGCTCCAACCATCCCCTGCCTCTGCCATCCTCATGGAATCTCAGGCTCCAGCCAGCCCCTGCCTCTGCCTCTGCCATCCTCACGGAATCTCAGACTCCAACCACCTCTGCCATCCTCATGGAATCTCAGGCTCCAACCATCCCCTGCCTCTGCCATCCTCATGGAATATCAGGCTCCAGCCACCTCTGGCCCTGCAATCCTCATGGAATCTCAGTTTCCAACCAGATCCCCTGCCTCTGCCATCCTCAAGGAATCTCAGGCTCCAGCCACCTCTGCCATCCTCACAGAATCTCAGGCTCCAAACACCCCCTGCCTCTGCCATCCTCATGGAATCTCAGGCTCCAACCACCCTCTGGCCCTGCCATCCTCATGGAATCTCAGGCTCCAGCCACCTCTGGCCCTGGCATCCTCATGGAATCTCAGGCTCCAACCACCCTCTGGCCCTGGCATCCTCATGGAATCTCAGGCTCCAACCACCTCTGGCCCTGGCATTCTCATGGAATCTCAGTTTCCAACCACCTCTGCCATCCTCATGGAATCTCAGGCTCCAACCACCCTCGGCCTCTGCCATCCTCACGGAATCTCAGTTTCCAACCACCTCTGCCATCCTCATGGAATCTCAGGCTCCAACCACCCTCTGGCCCTGCAATCCTCACGGAATCTCAGTTTCCAACCAGATCCCCTGCCTCTGCCATCCTCATGGAATCTCAGGCTCCAGCCACCCCCTGCCATCCTCACAGAATCTCAGGCTCCAAACACCCCCTGCCTCTGCCTCTGCCATCCTCATGGAATCTCAGGCTCTAAACACCCTCTGGCCCTGCAATCCTCATGGAATCTCAGGCTCCAGCCACGCTCTGGCCCTGCTGCACTTTGGGGCTCTCCTGGTGCCCTGGGAGCAGCCAAACCCACGGGCTGGGGGAGGAAAATGTGAAATAACTAACCCAGAGCTCAGGAAAAGACCAGGAATGAAGATTTGAGGCAAGCTGGTGTTTATCCTGAAACAGGAGTGTCTGCTCAATCCTTATCACCTGGATTCATCTGGGGGATTTTCAGCCCTTTTGGGTGGGAAATAACCCAATGGGTTACTTCAGAAGCATTCAGACACTGTGGAAATGCAGGATTTTTTAATTTTTTTTTTTTTTTCTGGGGAAGTGGAGATGAAATCCAGGTCCTCCAGCAGATCCAGGCTGTGAGGGAAATCCTTCCTGCCTGGTCCCAGCTGCCCAGAAAATCCCAGCTGGCAGCTCCAGCCTGGTGGGGATGAGTTCACAAGTGCAGTCAAGGAATGGGAATTAATGGGAATGGGAATTAAAGCTCAACCCAGCTCCACTGAACAGAGAAAATCTGGAGTTACTGCACAATTGGGCTATAATGGACCATAATAATCTGACATAATTATGAACCTGGCATCATTATTATAAAAATTGCTCTGGCTGAAGCAAACTTTGCTGTGCATTTTAAGGATTTGCCTTTTTATTTGAAAGTGCTTGTCCTTTTCCCCGAGTGAATGCAATTTATAGTTCTCCTTGACCTTTAGATAACAGTGAATGCTGTTATTTTTTGCTCTATTAATCCTCTTATCTTTCTGCCTGTGAACTATTGTTCACCCCACATATTGGCCACTGCTACAAATTGTGCCCTGAAATCCAAATATACACACAAAAAAAGGGAGAGAGAACTGAGCAAACGATGGCAGGAGTGAGCTCAGTAATTTCCATGATGATAACGTGGGCAGGTTCAGTTTGTGAGCTGAGCCTCTGGGTCCCAAGGAGGAGCAGAACCCTCCAGGTTGTGCTTGAAGTCACTGGGAGAGAGAAAAAACCCCAACAGCACCAGTCTGATTTCATATTCCCTCTCCTCTCTGTGTATTTACAGATTTTCCCTTTTAATTTGCCTCAGAAAGTTGCCCAGGTGAGGTTGCAGGAGGAATTCTCCAGAGCAGCCTGGGCCTGACTGTCAGCCCTGCCCATGGAAAACTCCCTCAGGGGAATTCTGCCTCCTCTTTGCTTCCCAAGAAATATTTTTATTTCTTTTATTTTTATTTATATTTATTTATATTATTATATATTTATTATTATAAATTTATTTATATTATTATAATATTTATAATATTATTACACTAACTCTGTGAATCCTTTCCTTGCACACACCAACTCTGTGAATCCTTTTCCTGCCCAGAACAACTCTGTGAATCCTTTCCCTGCCCAGAACAACTCTCTGAATCCTTTTTCTGCACAGACCAACTCTCTCTGCCCTTTTTCTGCACAGAACAACTTTCTGATTCCTTTCCCTGCACAGAACAACTCTCTGTGTCCTTCTTCTGCACACAACAACTCTGTGTGTCCTTTCCCTGCACAGAAAAACTCTGAATCGTTTCCCTGCACACACCAACTCTCTGAATCCTTTCCCTGCACAGAACAACTTTCTGATTCCTTTTCCTGCACAAACCAACTCTTTCTGCCTTTTCCCTGCACAGACCAACTCTCTGAGTCCTTTCCCTCTACAAAACAACTCTGTGTGTCCTTTCCCTGCACAGAAAAACTCTCTGAATCCTTTCCCTGCCCAGACCAACTCCCCGAATCCTTTCCCTGTACAAAACTCTGTGTGTTCTTTCCTTGCACACACCAACTCTCTCTGCCCTTTCCCTGTACACATCAATACTCTGTGTCCTTTTTCTGCGCAGAACAACTCTCTGAGTCCTTTTCCTGCACAGAACAACTTTCTAAATCCTTTCCCTGCACACACCAACCCTGCGATTCCTTTCCCTGCCCAGAACAACTCCCTGAATCCTTTCCCTGCACAGACCAACCTTCTGTGTCCTTTCCTTGCACAGACCAACTCTGTGAATCCTTTCCCTGCCCAGAACAACTCTCTGTGCCCTTTCCCTGCACACACCAACTCTGTGTCCTTTTCCTGCACACACCAACTCTCTGTGTCCTTTTTCTGTGCAGAACAACTTTCTAAATCCTTTCCCTGAACAAAACAACTCTGTGTGTCCTTTCCTTGCACACACCAACTCTCTGAATCCTTTCCCTGCACAGACCAACTCTCTCTGCCCTTTCCCTGCCCAGAACAACTCTCAGAATCCTTTCCCTGCCCAGAACAACTCTCTGTGTCCTTTTCCTGCACACACCAACTCTCAGAATCCTTTCCCTGCACACACCAACTCTCAGAATCCTTTCCCTGCACACACCAACTCTCAGAATCCTTTCCCTGCACACACCAACTCTCTGAATCCTTTCCCTGCCCAGACGAACTCTCTCTGCCCTTCCCCTGCACACACCAACTCTGTGAATCCTTTTCCTGCCCAGAACAACTCTGTGAATCCTTTCCCTGCACACACCAACTCTGTGAATCCTTTCCCTGCACACACCAACTCTGTGATTCCTTTCCCTGCACACACCAACTCTCTCTGCCCTTTCCCTGCACACACCAACTCTGTGAATCCTTTCCCTGCACACACCAACTCTGTGAATCCTTTCCCTGCACACACCAACTCTCCCTGCCCTTTCCCTGCACACACCAACTCTGTGCCCTTTGTTTTTGCAATCCCCCTTGCCTGGGGCAGCCCTTCACCTTCTGGAGGAGCCGCTCTCCGGAGCCCTCCCCAGCGGCTGCTGCACAGAGAGGATCTCACATCTCAGCACCATGAAAGGCAGCGGTGCAGGGGCACCTCCAGGGCACACAGGGGGATTTTTGTGTCCAGCCTGCAGGGGACACTCAGGTCAGGCTGTCCTGCCTCAAGTTGTGACCCTTTTTTGGTTCTGTGCTGTTCAAGCTGGAGTTTTTTCCCTCCTGTGTGGGGTAAAGAAATGTTGGGAGTTTTTGTTTGGGGTGTCTTAAAGGAGAGGACAACAGGTTTTGCTTGCAGCAAAAAGAAACATTCTCTATTCTGTGTGGTTTTATGGCTTTTTATTCCTTTTCCCTCTTATGCAAAGGCCTTTCCCAGGTAAACTCCTGGCTGTGATCTCCATTCCTGCTCGAGTTTGGAAGAGGAATATTGACAGCTCTAATAGCAGGGGTTCTGCCAGCCCCAGGTGAGGAGGGAGCCGAGCAGATGGAGCAACTTAAAATTCTGGGCAGCACCAAGACCTTGAAATAACGAAAGGGAAAAAAAAAAAAAAAAATCAAAATGCAAACTGACTCCTCCAATGCATCTCCAGGCAGGGAAAATAGGATGCAATTAAGTTCTTCCAGTCCCTCTAATGATAAGCTTTAAACGAGCAGCTTAATGAAATGTCACAAGGACAGGGCTGGAACAATCCCCACGTCCTGGCTGCTGAGCAGAGCTGCACCTGATGGAGGAGGAATTACAGGGGGAGATGAAAAGGGAGTGTTTGCTCCCCTGTTCCTGCTGTCCATCCATTGAACCCCTGGTGCTGCACCACAGAGGGATTTGGCTCTGGAATTTGAAACAGGAACAAGCCCAAAAAGCAAAGATTTGGGTGAGAAGTAGCCCGGCTCCTGAAATGAAACAGGATTTTCCTGTTAGTTCATTCCCTTTAATTCTGCCCGTGATGTTTGCCAGTGTTTAGGGTGATGGAGCTGGGGGATTCCTGGATTTTGGAGGCAGAGGGTGCCCACAGAGCTGCTCCTTCCTCGCTGGGCTGGGAGGTTCTGGGTTGTTCTTCCTTTGAAAAGAGGTGCTTTATGTTCTGGGGAGCTCCCTGCTGCAGCTCCTTCAGTCTGTGGTGCTCGGGTGCTTTGCCCTCTTCTCTTTTTCCAAATGAACCAATAATTTCATTTCATCAGGGTATTGAGAGCCACCTTCAGGCTCTGCCCCCAAAATATCCAATACCAGCGACTCCCTGTCCTCCCCTTTTGGGTCAGTGCTGGAAAAAGGAGGAATTTTGTTCAAACCTCAGCCAGGAGGGGCCAGAGGTGGGGGCTTGGTGCAGTCAGGGCTGAGATAGCCCTGAAATTCCTGAAATTTCACCCTGAAATAGGGGGAAATTCCCACATTTGGGAGAGCAGGATGGGCACAGGGCTGGGCCAAAGGATTCCCTCAATCCTTCCCTGGATCCCCTCAGTCCCTGCCTGGATCCCCCCAATCTCCCTGGATTCCCCAATCCCTGCCTGAATCCCCTCAATTCCTGTCTGGATGCCTCAATCTTTCCTTGGATTCCCTCAATTCCTGCCTGGATCTCCTCAATCCCCCTCTGGATTCCCTCAATCCCTCCCTGGATCCCTCAGTCCTTCCCTGGATCCCTCAATCTCTCCCTGGATGCCCCCAATCTCTCCTGGATCCCCCCAGTCCTCCCTGGATCCCTCAATCCTTCCCTAGATCCCATCAATCCCTTCCTGGATTCCCCCAGTCCCTCCCTGGATCCCCCCAATCTCCCTGGATCCCTCAATCCATGTCTGGATCCCCTCAATCTCTCCCTGGATTCCCCCAATCCCTCCTGGATCCCCTCAATTCCTCCTGGGATTCTCTCAATCTCTCCCTGGATCCCCCCAGTCCCTCTCTGGATCCCTTCAATCATTGCCTGGATCCCCTCAGTCTCTCCCTGGATCCCCCCAATCCCTGCTTGGATCCTCTCAATCTCTCCCTGGATCCCCATAATCCTTCCCTAGATCCCATCAATCCCTTCCTGGATTCCCCCAGTCCCTCCCTGGATCCCTCAATCTCTCCCTGGATCCCTTCAATACCTGCCTGGATCCCCTCAATTCCTGTCGGGATGCCTCAATCCGTCCCTGGATCCCTCAGTCCCTGCCTGGATCCCTCAATCCCTGCCTGGATCCCTCAATCTCTCATCAAATCCCCTCAATCCGTGTCTGGATCCCCTCAATCCTTCCCTGGATTCCTCAATCCCTGCCTGGATCCCCCCCAGTCCCTCCTGGGATCCCCCCAATCCCTCCTGGATCCCCTCAATCCTTCCTTGGATCCCCCCAGTCTCTCCCTGGATCCCCTCAATCCCTGCCTGGATCCCCCCAAACTCTCCTTGGATCCCCTCAATTCCTGTCTGGATGCCCTCAATCCTTCCCTGGATTCCCCAATCCCTGCCTGGATCCCTCAATCTCCCATCAAATCCCCTCAATCTCTCCCTGGATCCCCCCAATCTCTCCCTGGATCCCCTCAATCCCTGCCTGGATCCCTCAATCTCCCATCAAATCCCCTCAATCCCTGCCTGGATCCCCCCAGTCTCTCCCTGGATCCCTCAATCTCCCATCAAATCCCCTCAATCCCTGCCTGGATCCCCCCAATCTCTCCCTGGATCCCCTCAATCCCTGCCTAGCTCTCCCTGGACTGAGGTTTTGATGATTTTTTGGGAACAGCATTTTGAGTGGACCCTTGCTCCATGTGAGTTTTTCCACTCCCTCCCCTCTCCTCAGGCCCTGCCAGCCCCAAATTGTGATAAAAACAGGTAAAAAAAATATATATATAAAAAATCCAACATGCAGTAAATTGTCCTGGAACACATCAGCAGCTTCGTGTTTTAGCCCTTCCTTGGAATAAAATTCTCCCAGCACAGCTCCCCTGGGGCAGGAGAGGAACTCTGAATTCATTTCTTTTGACGACCACGTCAACCTGCTTTGCACAAGAAAAGAAAAAAAAATAAAAAAACCTATATTTAGAATGCATAATGCAAGCATATCATCTTCTAAACAAGAAAGTAGGACACATCCTCAGCCAGGATGAAAAGAAAATGGGGAAAAAAAAAAAAGAAAAATAAAAAAGAGCCAAGTCTGCATTAGAAAGTGGGAGATGGCTCCCACATAAATGCAGTGTCAAAGTGGCAGCTCCTTCTCTAATAACAGTCATGTAAATACAAACACAAACATCCCTGCTGCACACTTCACATAAATGCAGCTACACGGAACAAAAAGGGTGACAAAACACGATGGGAGGTGATGAATATTTCCTGCCTGCCTGGAAATATACACTGAGGGGAACCTGACACGGCTCCTGCAGCCCCTGGATGCTGAACCTAAGTTTCCCAAATTCCTGGAGCTTTCTGGGCACCTCTGGAGTGGCAAATGTGAAAAAAAAGAGTTTTGAAATACCCGGATTCTTCCCTTTATGGGTTTTTAAACACAGCAAACAGCCTTTGTTCAGACAGGTGCCCACAGACTCGATGTCCTGGCATCAGGTTGGGAGGGTTCATCCCTGGGCTGGAACTTTTTAAACCAGATCCATGAAAAAACCATGGAAAGGCAGCCTGGGAAAAGCTCTGCCTGGCCATGAGGACTCAGCAGCTCCTGTCTGTGAGGCTCTGAGTGCTGGGGGGTGGAAATGGATAATTTTCATCCCATGGATCCTGGGACAGGCCTCAGTTTCACTCCATAAAACTCTCCACACCACAAACACAGATATTTAACATGCTAAAACTTCATAGCACCCTTTAAAAACAACTCCAACCTTTTGGAATTACCCAAAAAATCACAAATGATAAGAACTGGATGCAAAATGATGATGCTGAATACCTGTACTGTCAGCTGTGATTGTGGTTCTTAGCTGGAACCTAAATGGAAAATGAAGTTTTAGTGGTTTGCACTGGCCCCATTTTTCAGCTGTTTTAGCCCAAAGGGACGTTGCAAACCTCAGCAATCCCAAAAGGCCAGGCTGAAACCTGGGTGGGTGACGAGGCCCCAAGTCCCTGTCCTGGAGCATCATTGCCCATGATGGGATTTGATGATATTTCTGTGTGTTCAGGGCTGAAATGAGCTGAGTTATTGATCCTGCAGCAGGCTGGGGAGGGTCAGCTCTGATCTGCAGGGCTGAGAGCAGGGGCTGAGCCAGGCTGGATCTGCTGCTAAAAGGAATTTTGGGATCTGCCTCTCACCCAGCCCCTGATTCACCAAACTCCAGCAGGGCCAAGGCAATGGCAGAGCTGAGAGCTTTGTTTGTCCAGCCTCCCACACAGGAAAAATCCTTTTTCCAGGATGAATTATCAGGGATATTTTACCCCTGTGACAGACAGCCAGGAGGTTTCAGCACAGCAGCATCACCTTGGTTTGAGCCCCACCCTGGGAACCTGCTCAGGTGAATTTGGGATCTGTGGGATTTTTCCACCACTTGAGAGGATTTTTATCGAAATGTGAGGGGTTTATCCAAGAACCAGTGTGATTTCAGTTCTCTTCTGAGGATTTCTCCCTTCTCTGGCGGAATAATAAAATTATTAGGCCGAAAATAAAGGCCATGCTGGCAGAGCAGGAGCCCAAACTCACAGAAATATCCCATTCCTGCTGGCAGGGCTCCTCCAGCAGCTGTTCCAGGAGGGAACCCAGCCAGCAAACCCTGCACACGCTGGGTTTCAATTCCTGGGATGTCTCAGGCCAGGTCAGCTGCTGCTGCTGCTGCTGCCAGGGAGAGCAGCTCCAGCTCTGCTCCACTGCACACAGCTGGGTCATCATCCCCAGGGCTGGCAGGGCTTGGGCTTCCTGCAGCAGCCAGTGCTGGAGCCAGGGACACTGCAGTGGCCAACCTTCCCTCACAAATGTCCATCCTTCCCTCACAAATGTCCATCCTTCCCTCACAAATGTCCGTCACTCCATCCTTTCCCCATCTCTGGCCTTCCTTCCCTCAGCAATGTCCATCCTTCCCTCACAAATGTCCATCCTTCCCTCAGAAGTGACCATCCTTCCCTCTTTTCCCCATCTCTGACCATCCTTTCCCCATCCCTGGCCATCCTTCCCTCAGAAGTGTCCATCCTTCCCTCACAAATGTCCATCTCTTTGTTAATCACCCATTCCTGGCCATCTTTTCCCCATCCCTCACCATCTTTCCCTCACAAATGTCCATCTTTCCCTCAGAAATGTCCATCACTCCCTCACAAATGGCCATCCTTCCCTCAGAAGCGACCATCCCTTCATTCTTCACCCATCCCTGGCCATCCTTTCCCCATCCCTGGCCATCTTTCCCTCACAAATGTCCATCTTTCCCTCAGAAATGTCCATCACTCCCTCAGCAGTGACCATCCTTCCCTCCTTTCCCCATCCCTCGCCATCCTTCCCTTAGAAGTGTCCATCCTTCCCTCACAAATGGCCATCCCTTCATTCTTCACCCATCCCTGGCCATCTTTTCCCCATTCCTGACCATCCTTCCCTCACAAATGTCCATCCTTCCCTCACAAATGTCCATCCTTCCCTCAGAAATAGCCATGTTTCCCTCAGTAATGTCCACCTTTCCCTCACTAATGTCCATCCTTCCCTCACTGATGTCCATCTTTCCCTCAAATGTCCATCCTTCCCTCACAAATGTCCACCCTTCCCTCACTGATGTCCATCTTTCCCTCAGAAATGTCCAGTGTTCCCTCACAAATGTCCACCCTTCCCTCGCTGATGTCCATCCCTCCGTCCTTCCCCCACACTCAGAGGTGTCTCTGCCCCTCTCCCATTCCCCCTCTCCCAGCTGTCCCTTCTCATTCCCAACAAACCCCAGAGCCCGGGAATCTCTGGGATCCCAGATCAGCCCCAGGGCTCTGCACTGTCACCGTCACATTTTGTGAAAAGTCCTCTTTGCCCAGGATTTTCTCCTGGGAAGCTGAGAAGCCTCAGACAGAAAGTAAAACAAAAATTATCTCATTTGTTTCTCCTGTGTTTTGCTGCTTTGGAATGTGGTTTGGAGATTGTTTACCCAACAGGTGATTGTTTCATTGATTTCTGTGAATTGTTTTTACTTAATGACCAATCATTGTCAGGCTGTGTTGGACTCTGGAGAGAGTCACGAGATTAATTTAGTATCTTTGTAGCCTTCTGTCTGTATCCTTTCTGTATTCTTTAGTATAGTTTTAGTATAGCATAATATAATATAAATATAATTAATATATAATATAATATAATATAATATAATATAATATAATATAATATAATATAAATATAATTAATATAATATAATATAATATAATATAAAATAATATAATATAATATATAAAATATAATATGATATAATACAATATAATGATAAATTAGCCTTCTGAGAACATGGAGTCAGATTCTCAGTTCCTCCATCATCCCGGGACCTCACAAACCCCACACTGCCCTGCCTCAAAAATGCGTGGCCAGCCCTGACTTCCATCACTGCCCAGGGCTGCAATTCAGGGAGCAGCCTGGGCCAGCACAACCTGGATGCTGGTGGATATTTTGGAGTGAAAAACGCTTGGTGTGGATGTTGCTCCAGGAACACACGGAGATTTTGGCACATCCTCGCCTCAGCTCATCTCCAGCTGGCCCCACCAGCTCCTGGGGCTGCTGGAGCCGTTTCCAAAGCAGCACATCCTTAATTTCCCCACCATTTGTTATGCGTGCTGCACTTTGCCATGAATAAATCAGGACCTCGGATTTTGCTCTGGAGCAGAGCAGAACCGTGGATTCCTCAGTGCAGAAAAAACCGAACAAAATTCCCATTTTTGTTCCCATTCCCTGTATGAGCGATGGGGGTAGGATGGTCAGGACAGATGGAGAGATCTCTGCAGCCAGGGCGTGGAATTTGGGGTTTATTGCAAAGGGCCTGGGTGCAGGGCCCTGCTGGGAACTGCCAGCCACAGCTCAGAGCAGGACTGAGAGAAGAGAGGGGAGAGAGGATGAGAGAGTGAGGTTCCTGTTACAATACAATAAATCTTCTTCTGTGTTGAATATTCTAATTCTCACTAACCAATCCAGTACAAGACACAAATCCTACAGCATTTATATGCAGCCTATAAGAATCATTACATTACCACACTGTGTTACATTTTAAACCCTACAAACTCCTCTTTGGGTCACTTCTGCCAAGCTGCAGGGTCTGCTCTGACCCTTGGAGCTGTCTGCAAGCAGAGGGTGTTGTTCCATCCAAAGGGGATCACCTTCAGCCAGCCACACCATTGTTTTCCAGTTGTTCAGTAACTGAGGGATCTCAAAACTTGCTTTCATTTCAACCTCACTTATAGTTTCCATATTCTCCAAATCTTTTGCCAGACAATCACATTTATAAGGCTTTCCTGCTCCATCTTCCCCAACAATTCCCCCCCAGGCCGGTTGTGCTCGCAGTCAATCGTCCCTCGTAGCTTGTTTGTTTAATTGATTGCATTGCTGTGTCAACCTGCCCACGCAGGAGCCTCAAATATTTGCAGAGTGGAGCACACCCGGAGCTGGGCACGGCTGGCTCCTGTCACAGCACAGCTGCAGCTGCTCAGCGGGGACGCCGGCAATGCAAACACACCAAATTAATTAGGGTTATGTCCATAAACTCGGCTTGCTTCTCTCAGGTTTGTGCAGGAATGTTCCCTGCTTGTGCTCAAACATGTTGATTAAACAGCGCTGGGGTTTTGGAGCTCTCCTTTGTGATATCAAAGAGCAGATTATTGCAGAGCCTCGCCGGGTAAATATTTGCTTTTTGTCAGGAGTTGCTGCTTCCTCCTCTCTGGTTTTCCCTCTGCTGCTTCCTCCCATGCCCTTTCCTCTTCCTCCTCTCTGGTTTTCCCTCTGCTCTCTTCCTCCCATGCCATCCCCTCTTCCTCCCATGCCATCCCCTCTTCCTCCCATGCCATCCCCTCTTCCTCCCCTCTGGTTTTCCCTCTGCTCTCTCCTCCCATGCCATTCCCTCTTCCTCCCATCCCATTCCCTCTTCCTCCTCTCTGGTTTTCCCTCTGCTGCTTCCTCCCATGCCATTCCCTCTTTCTACTCTTTGGTTTTCCCTCTGCTTTCTCTTCCCATGCCATTCTCTCTTCCTCCCATGCCCTTTCCTCTTCCTCCTCTCTGGTTGTTCCTCTGCTCTCTCTTCCCATGCCATTCCCCTCTTCTTCCCCTCTGGTTTTCCCTTTGCTTTCTCTTCCCATGCCATTCCCTCTTCCTCCCATGCCATTCCCTCTTCCTCCCATGCCATTCCCTCTTCCTCCCATGCCATCCCCTCTTCCTCCCATGCCATTCCCTCTTCCTCCCATGCCATTCCCTCTTCCTCCCATCCCATTTCCTCTTCCTCCCCTCTGGTTTTCCCTCTGCTCTCTCCTCCCATGCCATTCCCTCTTCCTCCCATCCCATTCCCTTTTCCTCCTCTCTGGTTTTCCCTCTGCTTTCTCTTCCCATGCCATTCCCTCTTCCTCCCATGCCATCCTCTCTTCCTCCCATGCCATCCTCTCTTTCTCCCATGCCATTCCCTCTTCCTCCCATTTCCTCTTCCTCCTCTCTGGTTTTCCCTCTGCTCTCTCTTCCCATGCCATTCCCTCTTCCTCCCATCCCATCCCCTCTTCCTCCTCTCTGGTTTTCCCTTTGCTTTCTCTTCCCATCCCATTCCCTCTTCCTCCCATGCCATCCCCTCTTCCTCCCATGCCATTCCCCTCTTCCTCCTCTCTGGTTTTCCCTTTGCTTTCTCTTCCCATGCCATCCCCTCTTCCTCCTCTCTGGTTTTCCCTCTGCTCTCTCCTCCCATGCCATCCCCTCTTCCTCCCCTCCACGTGGGTGTCAGGAGGTTGAAACGACTCCTGGAGAAACACAAAGGGGCTGCTTTGTCTACAAAATGTGGTTTTGTGCCTCTCAGGGCAATCACGTTCCTCCCTGACAGTGCCAAAGTGCCAATTTTTTAATTGCCATGACTTTGGCTGCCCGTTGTTTATGGAGGAGGAGGGATAATTCCTGAGCATCCAAATTCTGCTGAAAGGAACCTCCTTTCCCCCTCGTTTTGTGCTCTCCCAGTGTAGATGTTTATCCAGTGGGTTCAGTCCAATTAAACAGTTCATCAGCTGAGAAAATCAGCCCTGGAATAATCCTGCTGTCTTTAGTGGGACTAATGTCAGGCTGAGAGTTAATTCAGGAACACTGTCACTGCTTTAAGGGGTCTTTTAAGGGTTTTTTCACCACTGGCCTGGTAATTCCCCTTACCTGAACACCAAATGATGGTTAAATATTTAGGAATAAATCCAAGATAAGCCTGAATTATGCAATAAACCACCCCTGATCTACAAGATCTATTTCTCCCTCTGCAAAAGGAGATCACCTGCTGCACAGATCTACCCACCAGGCATGGAGAGAGTTAAAACCTCCAAACATTTCCTTTTGAAGTTGCCCAAAGTTTGGTGGAAGCAAGATGACAGCAGCACGACTGGTCTGTCTGTCTGCATTTTCTACAAAGCTTTAAAAATCTCACAAGATACCCACTTCCTTTATTCTTTCCCTTCTTCTTCTCTTTTTTTCTTCCCTTTTTGCCTTTTTTTTCCCTTGTTTGTTTGTTTGGGGTTTTTTTTTTTTTTCCTCTTGGTGGTAGCTAAAAGCCATCCCAAAGTCTGAACCAATTTCTCAGTTTCAAAAGAAAGGATAATAAACCTGTCATTTGTGGCCTGAGCAGGGAGCTTGCTGCTGCTGCTCTGATATTAAAGCTGATTAGAAGCAGACCTGGTTTGGAGGAGTTCAGGTCTTTCTGAGCTGTTTGATTCTGGGGGGAGGAATTTCTGTGACCCCGAGTGATTTGAAGTTCCAGAGCTGTTGAGGAGAGCAACACTCACCTGAGGAGCTGGGGCAGCTTTGAATCCCATTTGATTTCGTTTGGAAGGCACAGGAGGATGAGGGGATGAAAAGGGAGGCAGGGCTCTGTGCTGGGGCTGTTTGAGCAGAATTTCTGAATTTCTGAACCAGCTCTGGGAGGATTTGCAGGGAGCAGCCTGAGCCTTTTGTGATTCTCTGCTGAGAAGCTCTGGGGTCGTGCAGTTCCAATTACTCCGGGTAACCCTGAGCTCTTTGTTCCTCCTGACCACGGAGAGAGTCCCTGGAGCAGGGGAACTCTGCACTTTGGGATCCTGTGGGGACAAACTCTGCTAAATCCCATCCCCAGCCTGCCTCGGGGGGGTTTGGGCTGTGGGGCTGCTCCTGAAGCTCCAAATTCCATTCTCCTGCTGTGGTTTCCAGGCCAAACACGGGCTCAGGGCTGGGAAAAGCTTCTCTGGGTTTGTGACTTTGTGCAGTATTTGCAGGGAATGCCTTGACAAAGAGAAAAATGATGAGGAGGACTCCATCTTATCAGAAGGCTAATTAATTACTTTATTATGCTGTATTATTCTATATTATATTACACTGTATTACTTTACATCTAAACTGAATCTGCCAAGCACTCCACTGCTTTTGCAGCTTTCCCAAAACCCTCTGATTTTATGGATTCCCACAAACTGCACAGAATCTCATCACTGTCCTGACACAAACACTCCTGGATCCAATGGGTCACTGAATCAAAACTCTCACACCAGAACCCAATGATCAATTCCCTTCAGGTAAACAATCTTCCACTTGTGAACCACACAGGAGCAGTAAATGAGATAAGAACTGATTTTCCTTTTTCTGAGGTTCAGAGAATGTGAAACCCAGAAATATTTTTGGGAAGATGTGCCTTGCTTTTTTGTGTGAAATGTGGCAACAAATTTGTGTCTCTGGGTTGGTGGCTCTGGGTTTGTGATTTTGTGTTTGTGATTTTGTGTTTGTGGCTCTGGGTTTGTGATTTTGTGTTTGTGTTTCTGGGTTTGTGGCTCTGGGTTTGTGATTTTGTGTTTGTGGCTCTGGGTTTGTGATTTTGCGTTTGTGGCTCTGGGTTTGTGATTTTGCGTTTGTGGCTCTGTGTTTGTGACTTTGTGTTTGTGACTTTGTGTTTGTGACTCTGGGTTTGTAATTTTGTGTTTGTGGCTTTGCGTTTGTGACTTTGCATTTATGATTTTGTGTTTGTGTTTTTGGGTTTATGGTTCTGGGTTTGTGATTTTGCGTTTGTGGCTCTGGGTTTGTGATTTTGTGTTTGTGGCTCTGGATTTGTGGCTCTGGGTTTGTGACTTTGTGTTTGTGGCTCTGGGTTTGTGATTTTGTGTTTGTGGCTCTGGATTTGTGGCTCTGGGTTTGTGATTTTGGGTTTGTGGCTCTGTGTTTGTGACTTTGTGACTCTGGGTTTGTAATTTTGTGTTTGTGGCTTTGCATTTGTGACTTTGCATTTATGATTTTGTGTTTGTGGCTCTGGGTTTGTAATTTTGTGTTTGTGGCTCTGGGTTTGTGACTTTCCGTTAGTGATTTTCTGTTTGTGTTTCTGGGTTTGTGGCTCTGGCTTTGTGATTTTGTGTTGGTGGCTCTGGGTTGGTGGCTCTGGGTTTGTGGCTTTGTGATTTTGTGTTTGTGACTCTGGGTTTGTGATTTTGTGTTTGTGGTTCTGGGTTTGTGGCTCTGGGTTTGTGACTTTGTGCTTTTGTGTTTGTGGTTCTGGGTTTGTGGTTTTGTGTTTGTGCCTCCTCTCACAGGGGATGGATGGAGCAGCAGGAGCTGAGTGAGGAGCAGCGAGGGCTCTCAGCCATCACTCCAGGATCTGTTTGTGGCCACTTCAAACACCCACTGAGGGCTGCTGAAGCTCAAAGCTGCCTCTAGAAACCAGCCATTCATTGGGAGGGGATCAAAAACCCCAGGGTGTCATTTAGGGCAACCCCAGGTTCCAGACCCCCAAATTCTGCATCCCCTGTGTCCCCATCCCCTGCAGCAGCAGGGCTGGAGCTGCCCCAAAGCCCCTCCAGGAGATTCCACCCTGAGCATTCCTCACACCCTTCCCTGCAGGATCCTGGGTGAATTAACAGCGTTCAGCCCACCCAGGGGGACACAGTTAAACTGAATTAGTGGATCCCTTCATTTAAATTGAATTTGTGCATCCCTTCATTCCCAAATCTCTCCACCTTCCCCAGGGAAATGTTTTCTCCCTTTTTGCAGTGGGGAGGGCAGCTGGCTGTGAGAAGAGGCAGGAATTCAGGACGTGGAATGTTTTCAGGAGAAAACATCTCCTAAATTATAATAATTTTATAATCACAGGTATCGCTTGTATCGCTCGCCTGCCTGGGTGACCCTTATTACAGCAATGCTTTAATTACTGTAATTGGTTTATTGCCTCATCCTTCTCTGAATTAAAGAATTATTTCATCCTTATTTAAAGGACGAGGCAGGTATTGATTCACGGGGCTTTGAAAAATTCCAGAACAGCGATTGTGTGGGTGCCAGAATGTTTTTGAAAATCGAGTGCTTTGAGGACAATGAGCAACGTGTGGTTGTGAGAGAGAACACCAGCTTCAAATCCATCCATTTCAAAGAGGAATTCATTATCGGGGCTAATTTGCATCCACAAAAACACAGCTCAGCTCGGCATTGTCATCAAAAGGCATTTTCAGTGCTCAGTGTTGTGTTAAATGCACTTCTCAAGGACTTGGGATTGCAAAGCCCAAGAAGAAGATGCTGCTTGGGCCCCAGCAGGGGTTTAGTTTGCTTTTGTTTAATCCTCAGATTAGGCGAGGCCTGCACTGAGTCCTGCTCGAGGCCTGCACTGAGTCCTGCTCGAGGCCTGCACTGAGTCCTGCTCGAGGCCTGCACTGAGTCCTGCTCGAGGCCTGCACTGAGTCCTGCTCGCCTTTGCTGGGATTAGACCTGAGCCGAGTTCAAGTTTTATTCCTAGAAAGGCCTGGGCTCAGTGAAATCCCAGAACCAGGGGGTTTGGGGCAGCTGGGACCAGCCCTGTCCCTGTCAGACCCTGGGATTGCTGCTCCTGAAGAAAGCAAATTGCAGCCAGTCCAGATCAGTGTAAAATCAAACCCAAAACAGGTGTTTGCTAATTAAAACTGAGATTTTAATGAATGACCTGTGTGGTTTTGGTGAATAAATACCACTCTCAGCATCTGCTCTGTAATTAGGTTCCAACTACTTCTTTTTTTTTTTCCCTCTCCTCAAGTCCCAGTAAATAACTACAGAATGCCAGGTTGAACTAAAACCTGCTAATCTTTGCTCTTTAATGGTGAAAAAGCAGATGTTTCCTGCCCAGGTAACTCCAAGCAACAGCAATCAACAGAGGAGAGGGAAAAAAACCCCATCAAATCCCTCATATTTTAACGTGGTTTTCTCTCTGCTTTGCACAAGGGAGAGATTTCCTAAAATCCTCCCAGTGCTGCAGGCTGGTGCCACATTTGTGGGATGGCTCTTGTTGCAGCCCTTGGGGGTTTATTTTTACTAATTGGGTGTTTGCTTCGATTTCTTGGGGTTATTTTTGGTTTTTTTTTCCCCCACTTCTGGACCTGTTTTCCACAAAATATAAATACAGATCCATGGGAATGGGTGTGGAGAGGTTCTGGAGTGCCCACACAGGGATCCTGTGGACATCAAACCCTGGGCTGTGGTTTCCTCCTCAGGAATGCCTGAACAGGGAGAAATGAAAGGGATTAAAGCTTAAAGGATGGAATAAAGATGGGATTTCCCCCTGTGGTAAATCCTGACACTCAGGTTCCTTCCCTTCCCCTCCTGCCATGGGGACTGGAACTGTTGAAGGGGGGATTTTGGGACATGGGGAATTTTGGGACATGGGGAATTTTGGGACGTGGGGAATTTTGGGATATGTTTCTGTCTGTAGCCCAGGCCAGGATCCCAAACCCCAGCTCAGTCTGGCAGCAGCCAGGAGGGGATGGATCCGTAGGAATCCCTGCTCTGAGGGATTTGTTTCTCCAAAATCCATGGAAGCAGGGGCCTGAAGGCCTTTCCTCTGCATTCCGGTGTTTGTCCTGTTTGGGGCGAATCCTCAGGGAAGGAGGAAACACCTCAAGCACAGAAACAGAGATCAGCTGCTCTCAGGAGCTCTGTCTGCATTCCCAAATCCCAAAACCTCCTTCAATTGATCTCAGTTCTGTCACACAAGAAATTGGGAAAGGACATTTCCAAACACAAAACCCTCCCTCAGCTGATCTCAGGAGTTCTGTTTGCCATGTTTGCCACACAGAAATTATGAAAGGGCTTTCCCAAATCCCAAAACCTCCCTCAATGGATCTCAGGAGCTCTGTCTGCATTCCCAAATCCCAAAACCTCTCTCGATGGATCTCAGGAGTTCTGTCTGCATTCCCAAGCACAAAAACCTCCTTCAATTGATCTCAGTTCTGTCTGCCATACAAAAATTGTGAAAGGACATTTCCAAACACAAAACCCTCCCTCAGCTGATCTCAGGGGTTCTGTCTGCATTCCCAAACACAAAAATCTCCCTTAATGGATCTCAGGAGCTCTGTCTGCCATGTTTGCCATACAAAAGTTGTGAAAGGGCATTCCCAAGAACAAAAACCCTCCCTCAGCTGATCTCAGGAGCTCTGTCTGCATTCCCAAATCCCAAAACCTCCCTCAGCTGATCTCAGGGGTTCTGTTTGCCGTGTTTGCCACACAAAAATTGTGAAATGGCATTCCCAAGCACAAAACCCTCCCTCAATGGATCTCAGGAGCTCTGTCTGTGTTCCCAAATACCAAAAACCTCCTTCAATGGATCTCAGGAGCTCTGTCTCCATTCCCAAGCACAAAAACCTCCTTCAATTGATCTCAGTTCTGTCTGCCATACAAAAATTGTGAAAGAACATTCCCAAACACGAAACCCTCCCTCAGCTGATCTCAGGAGCTCTGTCTGCATTCCCAAATCCCAAAACCTCCCTCAGCTGATCTCAGGGGTTCTGCTTGCCATGTTTGCCACACAAAAATTGTGAAAGGGCATTCCCAAACACAAAACCCTCCCTCAATGGATCTCAGGAGCTCTGTCTCCATTCCCAAGCACAAAACCCTCCCTCAATGGATCTCAGGAGCTCTGTCTGTGTTCCCAAATACCAAAAACCTCCTTCAATGGATCTCAAGAGCTCTGTCTCCATTCCCAAGCACAGAAACCTCCCTCAGCAGATCTCAGTTCTGTCTGTCACACAAAAAAGCATTCTCAAACACAAAAAACTCCCTCAGTGGATCTCAGGAGCTCTGTCTCTATTCCCAAACGCAAAAATCTCCTTCAATGGATCTCTGGAGTTCTGTCTGCATTCCCAAACACAAAATCCTCCCTCGGCTGATCTCAGGAGCTCTGTCTGCCACTTTTGCCACACCAAACGCTGTGGAATGGCCTCAGCCCACCCCCAAAAGTGATGAACGTGCTGAGGCAGGGGCTGAGCCCAGCCCAGGATGGAGGGAGGGCTCCAAACACAATTTCTGAGCCTCGTCTCTCCAGCTGGCGAGCAGAACACTTGACATTCAGCAGCACAGCTCTGTCCTGCCCAGGAAAAAGGAATTATTGCTCCTCCCCAGGGCAATGACTCAGTAGCCTGGAAGCTGTTTGTGCAGTGTCACTGTGGGAATTTGGGAAAAAAAAAGCAGGAATTAGGGAAGCCAATTGTGCAGTGTCACTGAAAATTTGGGGGGAAAAAAAGCAGGAATTAGGGAAGCCACCTGTGCAGTGTCACTGTGGGAATTTGGGAAAAAAGAGGAATTGGGGAAGCCAATTGTGAAGTGTCACTGAAAATTTGGGAAAACCCCCCAAATTAGCAAATTAGCAAAACCATATGTGTTGTGTCACTGTGGGAATTTGGGAAAAAAGAGGAATTGGGGGGGAGCCATTTGGGCAATGTCAGTGTGGGAATTCGATAAAAAGAGGAACTAGGGAAGTCATTTGTGCAGTGTCACTGTGGGAATTTGGGAAAAAAAAGCAGGAATTAGGGAAGCCAATTGTGCAGTGTCACTGAAAATTTGGGGAAAAACCCCCAGGAATTAGGGAAACCATATGTGTCGTGTTGCTGTGGGAATTTGGGAAAAAGACCCAGGAATTAGGGAAGCCATTTGGGCAGTGTCACTGTGGGAATTTGATAAAAAGAGGAATTGAGGGGGAACCATTTTGGCAGTGTCACTGTGGGAATTTGGGAATAAAGAGGAATTAGGGAAGCCATTTGGGCAGTGTCACTGAACATTTAGGAAAAAAAAAGAACCCCAGGAGTTAGGGAAGCCATTCATGTGATAATCTGGGAAAAAGCAGGAATCAGGGAGCCTGTCCAGGTAACCTGGGCCAGGTCCTGGCTGGTTGCAGGTCTGACAGGTTCTGGTGGCTGACCCTGCCTGGAATAAAATCCTGCTCCTCTCTGCACCTTGGCAAGCTCTCCTCTCCTCTCCTCTCCTCTCCTCTCCTCTCCTCTCCTCTCCTCTCCTCTCCTCTCCTTTCTCCTTTCTCCTTCCTCCTTCCTCCTTCCTCCTTCCTCCTTCCTCCTTCCTCCTTCCTCCTTCCTCCTTTCTCCTTCCTCCTTTCTTCCTCCTTCCTCCTTTCTTCCTCCTTCCTCCTCTCCCTCTGCTGATTCTCCTTCCCCATCAGATCTGCCTCAGACCCCGAGAGCTGAGCCAGAGCTGGCACAAACCACGAGCTCCCACTGCTTTATCCCATAATCTCCTTGCTGGGAGTCACTGGTTTCATATTTGGAAAACATAAAGCTTGAGGAGAAGGGGAATAAAAGGCTGAAAATGAGGTTCTGGGGGCTTATTTAGCAATTGACCCTTTTTTCAGCACGCTCAGCCTTACATTCAATTACATTGCTAGGCAACAGCTCCTGTCAGCCCTAAGTGGATCCCGGGATTAATCCACGATCAGTCAAGATACACATTTATTCACCTTCCCTCACAAGAGTAATAGGATTTTTCTGGGCCCAGCTTAATTCCCTAGATGAGGCTGACACTGAATTAAAGCAGCTTATCCCGGCTCGTGGGGAGGAGGTGAGATCCCAGGGGAGAGGGAGACACTCCCACCACAGAGCAGGGACAGAATCAGGGATGAGGAGCCCTGGGGGGGCAAAAATACCATGAAATAAAAAATGGCCTAATTATCTATTATTAATTAATATTCCAGATGACCCTCGAGGGTCACTGAAGGACATCCCCAAAGAGATGCTCCCGTTGTTTTGTGGTGTACAAACAGATGACACCTTTAAGTGAGGGAAGGTCTATTAATCTATTATTAATTAATATTCCATATGACCCTCGAGGGTCACTAAGGACATCCCCAAAGAGATGCTCCTCGAGTGCTGCTGCTGTTTTTTGGTGCACAAACAGATGACACCTTTAAGTGGGGGAAGGTCTATTAATTTATTATTAATTAACATTCCATATGACCCTCGAGGGTCACTAAGGATATCTCCAAAGAGATGCCACCATTGTTTTGTGGAGCACCAACAAATGACACCTTTAAGTGGGGGAAGGTCCATTAATCTATTATTAATTAATATCCCCTATGACCTTCGAGGGTCACTGAAGGATATCTTCAGAGACGCTGCCCGAGCACCACTGTTGTTTTTGGGTGCACAAACAGATGACATCTTTAATTGGGAAAGGTCTATTAATTTATTATTAGTTAATATTCCATATTACCCTCGAGGGTCACTAAGGACATTTCCAAAGAGATGCTCCTGTTGTTTGGTGGCACACCAACAAATGACACCTTTAAGTGGGGGAAGGTCCATTAATCTATTATTAATTAATATTCCATATGACCCTCGAGAGGTCATCTCCAAAAGATGTTCCCTGAGCACCACCATTGTTTTGTGGCACACAAATAGATGACACCTTTAAGTGGGGGAAGGTCTATTAATCTATTATTAATTAATATTCCATATGACCCTCAAGGGTCACTAAGGACATCTCCAGAGATGCTCCTCGAGTGCTGCTGTTGTTTTGTGGAGCACCAACAGAAGACATCTTTAAATGAGGGAAGGTCTATTAATCTATTATTAATTCATATTCCATATGAACCTCGAGGGTCATTAAGGACATCCCCAAAGAGATGCTCCTGTTGTTTGGTGGCACACCAACAGGTGATGCCTTTAAGTGGGGGAAGGTCTATTAATTTATTATTATTTAATATTCCATATGACCCTCGAGAGGTCATCTCCAAAGGATGTTCCCCGAGTACCACCATTGTTTTGTGGCACACAAATAGACAACACCTTTAAGTGGGAGAAGGTCAATTAATTAATTATTAATTAATATTCCAGATGACCCTCGAGGGTCACTAAGGACATCTCCAGAGATGCTTCTCGAGTGCCACCATTTTTTTGTGGAGCACCAACAGATGACACCTTCAAGTGAGGGAAGGTCTATTAATCTATTATTAATTAATATTATCTCTTATTAATTAATATTCCCTATGACCCTGGAGGGTCACTAAGGACATCTCCAAAGGATGATGCACCATCATTGTTTTGTGGTGCACAAACAGATGACACCTTCAAGTGAGGGAAGGTCCATTAATCTATTATTAATTAATATTCCACATGCCGCCTCGGAGGCAGAGGGGATCTTTTGAAGCCATCTGGCTGCTCTGGAGGAGAGCCCATTGTCTGCTCTGGAAAATGGAGATGTGACATGAGCCAGGGCCAGCTGCCCCATTGTCCCCCTGGTGCCACCAGCCCAGCCCCGTGAGGACGTGGTGGCTGCACAGAAAAACCTCCTTCGGCCAAAAATTCAGGGGTTTATTTTAGGGGATCTCTGCCCCTGTTTTTCACACAGCACCCCCTGACAAAGCATCAGAGAGGGCACTGGGGCTCCAACCTGCCCCAATGACAAGGGGAAGGGAGGTCAGAGATAAGCTTCCCTTATCTCATTGACTTCCATCACTTGGTCAGGGCGAGGAGGAGAGAGGCCAGAGGTAGGAAAAAGGAGAAATTACTCCCTTTGGGTGATTATTTACTCACGTGGGGCACCCTGAGTTATTCCCTGTTCCAGCAGCAGATCCTGGCTGTGTTTGTCACTGGCACAGCCCTGCCCAGGGTGTCACAGCTCCAGCAGGGTCACAGCCCTGCCCAGGGTGTCACAGCCCTGCCCAGGGTGTCACAGCCATGCCCAGGGTGTCACAGCCCTGCCAAGGGTGTCACAGCCCCAGCAGGGTCACAGCCCTGCCCAGGGTGTCACAGCTCCAGCAGGCCCTGCCTGCTGATTTTGGGTGATTTTGGGGGGTTTTGAGGGTGCTGAAGCAGATTTTGGTGGGGTTTTGGGTGATTGTGGAGCGTTTTGGGTTGATTTTAGGGGTTTTTCAGGCACGTTTGTGTCCTGTGCCCACACAAGGACACTGCAGGGAGGAATTTATCCCTGAGTGCTGCAGGCAGGGCCTGCTGGGGCTGTGACACCCTGGGCAGGGCTGTGACCCTGCTGGAGCTGTGACACCCTGGGCAGGGCTGTGACACCCTGGGCAGGGCTGTGACCCTGCTGGGGCTGTGACACCCTGGGCAGGGCTGTGACACCCTGGGCAGGGCTGTGACACCCTGAGCAGGGCTGTGCCCCTGCTGGAGCTCTGACACCCTGGGCAGGGCTGTGACACCCTGGGCATGGCTGTGACACCCTGGGCAGGGCTGTGACACCCTGGGCAGGGCTGTGACCCTGCTGGGGCTGTGACACCCTGGGCAGGCTGTGCCCCTGCTGGGGCTGTGCCCCTGCTGGAGCTGTGACACCCTGGGCAGGGCTGTGACACCCCGGGCAGGGCTGTGCCAGTGACAAACACAGCCAGGACCTGCTGCTGGAACAGGGAATAACTCAGGCTGCCCCACGTGAGTAAATATCTAAGGATACACAGAGAGCTCCCAGTGTAAATAAGAAATAAATCCTTGAGCTAAGGTTATTTATGGTTATAAACTGAGATTGTGCCCAGAACAAACACAGGGTCAATAGCTCAAGTGCCTTTTAGCTCAGCTGTGCTCTGTGCTGAGCAGTGCAGCCTTTGTAAGCCTGGGCACGAGTCTAAATATTCTCCTGCTTAAAACCAACGTTACTATGTCCCACAGGATATAAACTGCCTGGATTTTAATCATTTATGTAATATGGTTTTCAGGCAAGAATGGATTGAGGAAGCTCTCTCCACTCAATATTTCCCCTTTTATGTGGGTTTCACACTTAAAATATTTTATTTATTCATTTTCCTTTTCTTTTTTTTTTTTTTTTTTTTTTTGGTTTTCCCAGTGTGGCTTTGAAGTGTTTGGGTTTTGACAAAACCTCAGTGCAGCATCCTTAGGAAACCCAAAATGTGGAATTATTTCCACCTCCTCCCCTGGGCTTTGCCTCCAGAAATCAGCACCCAGCTCAGAGCTGGGGGCTCGGAGGTGAATCCTTCATCCCAAACTGCCCCTGGAGGAGCCATCGGGATTTGGGGGTTTTTTGGGAAACAGGAGCTGAGTCCAGGAGTGTGGAATTCCTCCCAGCTCTGCTGCCTGGTTTCAGTCTTCCTTGGGCAGCTCCAGCTCTGCCCTGAATTTCCAGCACTTCCAGCACAGGGGTTTCACCCCTAAATCACTTTCTCCCCTTAAATCACTTTAACCGCCTAAATCACTTTCTCCCCTTAAATCACTTTTACTCCCAAATCACTTTCTCCCCTTAAATCACTTTCTCCCCTTAAATCGCTTTAACCGCCTAAATCACTTTCTCCCCATAAATCACTTTTACTCCCAAATCACTTTCTCCCCTTAAAACACTTTCTCCCCTTAAATCACTTTTACCCCCAAATCACTTTACTCCCTAAATCACTTTAACCCCCCCACTTTAACTGGTTAAAGTGATTTCCCTATAAATCACTCCCTCCACATAAATCACTTTTACTCCCTAAATCACATTTAGTCCCTAAATCACTTCCTGCCCCTAAACCACTTTCTCCCACTAAATCACTTTTACCCCCTAAATCACTTCATGCCCCTAAATTACTTTTATCCCCTAAATAATTTTCTCCCCCTAAATCACTTTCTCCCCCTAAATCACTTTTACCCCCAAATAATTTCCTCCCCATAAATCACTTTTTCCCCTTAAATCACTTTCTCCCCCTAAATCACTTTTACCACCTAAACCACTTTTACCCCCTAAACCACTTTTACCCTAAATCACTTCCTGCCCCTAAATCATTTTTAGCCCCTAAACAATTTCCTCTCCATAAATCACTTTTACCCCCTAAATAATTTCCTGCCCCTAAATCACTTTTTTAACCCCCTAAATAACTTCATGCCCCTAAATCACTTTTACCCCCTAAATCACTTTAACCCCCTAAATCACTTATGCCCCTAAATTACTTTTACCCCCTAAATCTCTTTCTCCCCCTAAATCACTTTCTCACCCTAATCACTTTTACCCCCTAAATCACTTTTACTCCCTAAATCACTTTTACCCCCAAAAAATTTCCTCCCCATAAATCACTTTCTCCCCCTAAATCACTTTTATCCCCAAATCACTTTTACCCCCTCAATCACTTTAACCCCCTAAATCACTTTTATCCCTTAAATGACTCCATGCCCCTAAATCACTTTTCCCCCCTACACCACCAGGCCAGGCTGCAGCAGAATCCCAAACCCAGCACCAGCCAAAGCCTCGCTGCTCCCAGCAGGATTTACATAAACTGAGCACTAAAAACCCCAAATATTTAAAGTGTTCTAACAAAGCAGAAAAAACCTCATTTTTCAAGCTCTCTGCCAAGCCATGAATATGCAAATTAGAACGCAAAGACAATTTCCTACTGGCTCCCAGTAAATATTGAGGCAGAGCTGTGGAGCATTAAGTGGCAGATTTAGGTGTGGGTTCATTCCTTTTTTATTTATTTTTTTTTAAATACCACACTTAGAGACCAATTTGGTTGTAATGCACCGAATGTGTGGAGGGCTGCAGCCAGCTGATGGCATTGTTAAATCATACTTATTTTGGCATTTCTTATTGAAAGCAATAGAAGAGCAACCAGTGGTGATAAATTTGTTTGTGGAGAGCAGCGTTGCTTGTCAGAGTTGTACACTGTTGTAACTAGGGCAAAATTACACTATAAATTTGCAGGTTTATTGTCCTTTTTCTTGTCTTTTTGTTGTTGTTGTTGTCAGTGACCTGCATTTCATATTCTACGTGCAAGGGTGCTCTGGCAAGAGAGAATTGGAAAATCTGGTGCAGCAGGGTGGGATCTCCCCAGGGTGTCTTTATTGGATTCACCTTCTTATGCTCCAAAAAATGGGATTTCACAGGTGCCTCTATTGAATTCATCTTCTGCCCCAAAAAATGGGATTTCCCAGGTGGTTTTATTGAATTCACCTTCTTCTGCCCCAAAAAATGGGATTTCCCAGGTGCCTTTATTGAATTCATCTTCTTCTACCCCAAAAAAATGGGATTTCCCAGGTGCCTTTATTGAATTCACCTTCTTCTGCCCCAAAAATGGGATCTCCCCAGGGTGCCTTTATTGAATTCATCTTCTGCCCCAAAAAAATGGGATTTCCCAGGTGGCTTTATTGAATTCACCTTCTTCTGCCCCCAAAAATGGGATTTCCCAGGTGCCTTTATTGAATTCATCTTCTGCCTCAAAAAATGGGATTTCACAGGTGCCTTTATTGAATTCATCTTCTGCCTCAAAAAAATGAGATTTCACAGGTGCCTTTATTGAATTCATCTTCTGCCTCAAAAAATGGGATCTGCTAGGGGGAAAAGGTTTATAGAATTCACCTTCTTCTGCCCCAAAAATGGGATCTTCCAGGAGAAAAGATTTATTGAATTCACCTTCTTCTGTCCCCAAAAAATGGGATTTCCCAGGTGGCTTTATTGAATTCATCTTCTTCTGCCCCAAAAATGGGATCTCCCCAGGGTGCCTTTATAGAATTCACCTTCTTCTGCCCCCAAAAACGGGATTTCCCAGGTGGCTTTATTGAATTCATCTTCTGCCTCAAAAAAATGGGATCTGCTAGGGGGAAAAGATTTATTGAATTCACCTTCTTCTGCCCCAAAAAATGGGGGAAAAGGGTAATGAATTCACCTTATTCTCACTCCATAAAATGGGATCTTCCAGGAGAAAAGATTTATTGAATTCACTTTCTTCTGCCCTAAAAATGGGATCTCCTTGGGGAAAAGATTTCTTGAATTCACCTTATTCTCACTCCATAAAATGGGATCTGCCAGGAGAAGAAGGTCATGAATTCACCTTCTTCTGCCTCAAAAAATGGGATCTCTCAGGGGAAAAGGTTTATAGAATTCACCTTATTCTGCCCCCAAAAATGGGATCTTGCAGGGAAAAAGGAAGAGTTCATTGAATTCACCTTATTCTCACTCCATAAAATTGGATCTTCCAGGGGAAAAGATTTATTGAATTCACCTTCTTCTGCCCCAAGAAACGGGATCTGCCAGGGGAAAATGGTAATGGATTCACCTTCTTCTGCCCCAAAAAAAATGGGATCTCCCAGGGGAAAAGATTGATTGAATTCACCCCAAAAAACGGGATCTGCCAGGAGCTCAGGTGCTCAGGAGGGTTTCAGGTGTTTGAGAGGCAGGTGGGGAAATGGAATTCTCCAAGTGACCGTGGTCACACAGAGCTGGACCTGCCCAGGGCACCTGAACCTCTCCAGGTCACCTGGAGCTCCCCAGGTCACCTGAACCTGCCCAGGTCACCTGAACCTCCTTAGGTCACCTGGAGCTCCCCAGGTCACCTGGATCTCCCCAGGTCACCTGGAGCTCCCTAAGTCACCTGGAGCTCCCCAGGTCACCTGAACCTCCCTAGGTCACCTGAACCTCCCTAAGTCACCTGGACCTGCCCAGGTCACCTGGAGATCCTTAGGTCACCTGGAGCTCCCCAGGTCACCTGAACCTCCCTAGGTCACCTGGAGCTCTCCAGGTCACCTGAACCTGCCCAGGTCACCTGAACTTCCCCAGCTCACCTGAACCTGCCCAGGTCACCTGGAGATCCTTAGGTCACCTGAACTTCCCCAGGTCACCTGGAGATCCTTAGGTCACCTGGACCTCTCCAGGTCACCTGAACCTCCCCAGATCACCTGGAGCTCCCCAGCTCACCTGAACCTCCCCAGGTCACCTGAACCTGCCCAGGTCACCTGAACCTCCCCAGGTCACCTGAACCTCCCCAGGTCACCTGAAGCTCCCCAGGTCATCTGAACCTCCCTGGGTCACCTGAACCTGCCCAGGTCACCTGGAGCTCCCTAAGTCACCTGAACCTGCCCAGGTCACCTGGAGATCCTTAGGTCACCTGGACCTCTCCAGGTCACCTGAACCTGCCCAGGTTACCTGGAAATCCTTAGGTCACCTGAACCTGCCCAGCTCACCTGGACCTGCCCAGGTCACCTGAACCTCCCTAGGTCACCTGAACCTGCTCAGGTCACCTGAACCTCCCTAGGTCACCTGAACCTGCTCAGGTCACCTGAACCTCCCTAGGTCACTTGAACCTCCCCAGGTCACCTGAACCTCCCTGGGTCACCTGAACCTCCCCAGGTCACCTGGAGCTCCCCAGGTCACCTGAACCTGCCCAGGTCACCTGAAGCTCCCCAGGTCACCTGAAGCTCCCCAGGTCACCTGGAGCTGCCCAGGTCACCTGGAGCTCCCCAGCTCACCTGAACCTGCCCAGGTCACCTGAACCTGCCCAGGTCACCTGGAGCTGCCCAGGGCTGGCTCTGGGAATGCCCAGGGCTGCACCCCTGGCATGGGCAGCTCCTGGATCAGCTGCTCCTCCTGAGCCAGAGCACGAAAAGCCAAAACTCAGGAGTGCTGTGAGCTGGGAGCTCGGAGGATTTGTTGCACACGAGGCCATAAACTGCTCCAATTGACTAAATGCCACAGCACAGCAGTTTATTTTAATTATGCTACAAAGGGAGGGATATTATTGTTCTTACGGCACAACATAACAAGGAAAGGAGAAAAGAAAATTCCATCCTGCTCCCCTCCTGAGAAGGTTTAGCAGCAGCACCTTGTTTATCATGGAGGGCTCAGGACAGCAGGATCCACAAATAAAACATGAGGAGGAACCAGTTTAGAGAGGAGATGGAAAAAAAAAACCCAAAACAAACCAACAAAACTAGAAAAAAACGCCCTAAAACCCTGAAATTAAATCAAATTCCATTGCCTCTCTCATCCTGAGTGGGGACTGGTTCTGCTTCCATTTGCTGAAAAAGGAAATATTGGAACACCTGGGAGTCTTTAGGGCAGGAAGGGTTTGGGTGGGAGATGTGGTGGGTGAAGGGAGGGAGCTCCTCCTGCTGCCTCCCCATCCATCCAAAATCCAGGCTGGGACATTCAGGGCATGTAAAAGTTGTGTTTGTTACCCGCAGAACTGACCAGCTTTCAGCTGAGGCTGGGAAAGAAAACACAGCAGGAGGAGAAAGTTCTCAGTTCCCAGTTAACGTGGGGATTTCTCCCAGTGTGTCCTTGATCCCACCTGATCTCCTCTGGCTTTCCTGGTGCCCTCCCTGAGGCTGGCACAGCCCCAGCTGCTCCTGCACATTTCTGGGCAGAATTTGCTGCCAAGAAACGAGGAGCTGGAAACCCCTGACCCACAGGGAAATAAATCCCTGCAGTGCTGGGCCGTGTCCCAGCAGGTTTTCCTGCCCGTGGCTCACACCCCCAGTAAATCCAGGGATTTCCAGCACCAGCAGCAGCAAATCTGCCCAGGCTGGCAGCTCCAGCTGGAGGATTTGCTGTGCCTGCCTGGCTGTGTGTTCATTTTTTCCCTTTCTCATCTCTCACCTCGTCCTGGGGACCCTCACAAACACCACGCTGGTGCTTTGGATCGTGTTTGTAATGGGCAAATGGGAAATGCACAGAGCTTGGATGTCGGGTTCAGGACACCCCTCTGGCTGTCCTGAGCAGCCCAGACCCTGCCGGGGGGCTCAGAGACCCTGGCACAGAGCCCAAAATGCCTCTGTGAGTTTGATTATGGCCCGTGGAGCAAATACCAACCTTCTATGAAGATCAGCAAGCCACAAGAGTTTAAGTAGAATATTAGTGAAATTATCACGGGGTGAATTATGTATTTTAGGATTACTGTACAGGGGGGTTCTATCCCTGTACAGGGGGGTTATGGAGACAAGATGGAGGAATTGGGGCGTGCCTCAGCTTCTTCTTTCCTCTTCTTGGCCTCCATCTTCTGCTGTGATGTTGGCACTCACAGATTGGTTTAGAGTAGAAGCTCACTGTCTAACACAGGTGATGGGTATTGGGGAGTAATTGTAAATATTGTACAGGTAGTTTGTAGTATAAAGACATAACACTACCCCGGGGGCAGGCAGAGTGCCTGGACTGCCCTGCTGAGCTGACCTCGGCAGGGCAGGAGAAAATATTTTATAGATAAGATAAAATAAACAACCTTGAGACCGAGAAATGAAGAGCTCTGACTCCTTCTTTAAGCGCCGGGCTGGGAAAAGAGACTTTGGAATTCTTCTCGGGTCACTCTGACAAACCAATGATCCCGACACTTGGAATTGGGATCCAACAAATTGAGAGAGAGAGGGAGAGAGAGAGAAAGGAGCAGTGTCTGCAGAGAAGGAGAGAGAGAGAAAGGGGCAGTGTCTGCAGAGAAGGAGAGAGAGAGGAGCAGTGTCTGCAGAGAAGGAGAGAGAGAGAGAGGAGCAGTGTCTGCAGAGAAGGAGAGAGAGGAGCAGTGTCTGCAGAGAGGGAGAGAGGGGCAGTGTCTGCAGAGAAGGAGAGAGAGAGAGAGGAGCAGTGTCTGCAGAGAAGGAGAGAGGGAGAGGGGCAGTGTCTGCAGCTGCAGGCTCCAAATCCCCTCGGTGGCTTTGCCTTTGCAGCACAGCAAAGCCCAGGAGCAGGGGCCATCACCGAGGCTGGGCTGATCCTCCTGCATCCCTCTGAACTCGGGATATTCCGGGGCTCTGCAGAGGAAAAAGCTCCGTGTTCAGTCTGTTCAGGGGACTAAAGAAGGCAAAGCTCCTGAGTTCAGCCCCAGCTTTGAATTCCTGGCAAGTGTTGCTGCAAACAGCCACGGGCACAGAATTCAGACTGGGGGATTATTCTGAGTTGGTTTCTGAGGTGTTTCTGATCCCTCCTCAGAGCCGCAGGGAAAAGTGGGGCCAGAGAACAGGGTCTGCTCCCCTGGGCTTGGTGAAGGAACAGCTTGAGAAGGGTTTTGTCCCTCCCTGTTCCTGCAGTGCCTGACCCAGGGATCCCCTGAGCCCACAGGGAAAAGCTGGATCCCAAAATCCCAAGGAAAAACTGGGTCCCAAAATCCCAGTGAAAGGCTGGATCCCAAAATCCCAGGGAGAATCTGGGTCCCAAAATCTCAGGGAGAAGCTGGGTCACAAAATCTCAGGGGAAAAGATGGATCCCAAAATCCCAGGGTGAAACTGGACCCCAAAATCCCAAGGAAAAGCTAGATCCCAAAATCCTAGGGGAAAGTTGGACCCCAAAATCCCAGTGGAAAGCTGGATCCCAAAATGCCAGGGAGAATCTGGATCCCAAAATCCCAGTGAAAGGCTGTGTCCCAAAATCCCAGGGGAAAACTGGATCCCAAAATCCCAAGGAAAAGCTGAATCCCAAAATCCCAGGGGAAAACTGGATCCCAAAATCCCAGTGAAAGGCTGGATCCCAAAATCCCAGGGAGAATCTGGGTCCCAAAATCCTGAGGAAAAGCTGGACCCCAAAATCCCAATGAAAGTCTGGATCCCAAAACCCCAGGGAAAGGCTGGATCCCAAAATCTGGATCCCAAAAATCCCAGGCAGAATCTGGGTCCCAAAATCCCAGCTAAAAGCTGGATCCCAAAATCCCAGTGCACACAGGAGGGAGTTGGCGAAGGGAGCAGCACAAACATCAGAGGGTTTTTATTAATTAACCCGAGAGGTGTTTTTAATTAATGCACATAACCACCCTTTGTGCCTGCTCTGTGAGGATGAGGAGGGTGATCCATGAGCAGGGGGGAACAATTCCCTGCTCTCTGTGGCAGCTTGAGCACTCCCACAGCCAGGTTTTACTAAGCCGGGTTTTACTAAGCCAGGTTTTACTAAGCCAGGTTTTACTAAAGCCGGGCTTGCACCACACCAGGTTTTCTCTGCAGTGCTCAGCTGAATCCCTGCTGGGTGAGGAATGAAATCATCAGGAGGAGAAGAGGAAAAGGAGATGTCAGGACCCAGCACATCCCTCTGGCTGTCCTGAGCAGCCCAGACCCTGCCAGGGGGCTCGGAGACCCTGGCACAGAGCCCAAAATGCCTCTGTGAGTTTGATTATGGCCCGTGGAGCAAATTACCAACCTTCTATGAAGATCAGCAAGCCACAAGAGTTTAAGTAGAATATCAGTGAAGTTATCACAGGGTGAATTATGTATTTTAGGATTACTGTACAGGGGGGTTCTATCCCTGTACCAGGGGGGTTATGGAGACAAGATGGAGGAACCGGGGCGTGTCTCAGCTTCTTCTTTCTTCTTCTTGTCTTCCATCTTCCATGGTGGTGCTGGCACTTGGGGATTGGTTTGTGGTGAGGTGCACTTGTCAATAAGGGTGAAAGGTATTGGGAATAAAAAGTAAATATGATGTAGGGAGGTTTTGTTATAAAAGGGCGCGACCGCCCCGTGGGTGGGTGTCGGGTTCAGGACACCCCTCTGGCTGTCCTGAGCAGCCCAGACCCTGCCAGGGGGCTCAGAGACCCTGGCACAGAGCCCAAAATGCCTCTGTGAGTTTGGTTATGGCCCGTGGAGCAAATACCAACCTTGTATGAACACCAGCAAGCCACAAGAGTTTAAGTAGAATATTAGTGAAATTATCACAGGGTGAATTATGTATTTTAGGATTATGGTACAGGGGGGTTATGGAGACAAGATGGAGCAATCGGGGCGTGCCTCAGCTTCTTCTTTCTTCTTCTTGTCTTCCATCCTCTGCTGTGATGTTGGCATTTGGGGATTGGTTTGTGGTGAAGGTGCACTTGTCAATAAGGGTGAAAGGTATTGGGAATAAAAAGTAAATATGATGTACGGAGTTCTTGTTATAAAAGGACGTGACCGCCCCGTGGGTGGGCAGAGTGCCTGTGGCTGCCCTGCTGAGCAGATCTCTGCTGGGCAGAAAGAAAATTTTTTAGATAAGAATTAATAAATAACCTTGAGACCGAGAGATGAAGAGCTCTGACTCCTTCTTCAAGCGCCGGGCTGGGAAAAGAGACTTTGGAATTCTTCTCGGGGTCATTCTGACAAACCAATGATCCCGACAGATTTGCAAATATTTGCGCTCTGAATGTCAAACCTGAAAGAATGAGGGAGGCTTTGTCTCCCCCACGGACCCTTCCCAGGCAGCAATTACACACAAGTGCAGTTCACACGATCCCTTTCATTGTCTGTTTGCTCAGGCATCACTTTGTGCGTTTGTAAACAGCGCCACAAAACCCGAATTTAAGGAGCTGTAAAGTTGGGGAATAATTTATCACTGAAAATCTGCCAAAAAAAAAAAAAAAACAATTAGGAGGATTTGTTCTTCATTTAAAGCATGGCTGCAGCCTGCTCAGCAGGGAATGTGCAGCCCTGAATTCCAGCTCTCCCAGGGGCCTCCATGGGGCTGGGAAGTGTCTGCTGGACCAAAATCAGGGATTCATCCAAAAATTCCTTTTGGTCTGCTGGACAAAAATCAGGGATTAATCCAGAAATTCCTTTGGAGGAACCTGTTGTGGTGTTGTGAGGGTCCCCAGAATGAGGTGAGAGGTGAGAATTGACTCCAAGTTCTCAGAAGGCTGATATATTTTATATTATATTATATTATATTATATTATATTATATTATATTATATTAATTATATTATATCATATCATATATTATATCATATCATCATATCACATTATATTATATTATATTATATTATATTATATTATATTATATTAATTATATTGTATCATATCATATCATATCATATATTACATCATATAATCATATCACATTATATTATATTATATTATATTATATTATATTATATTATATTATATTATATTATATTATATTATATTATATTATATTATATTATATTACATCATATTATATTATATTGCATCATATTATATTCTATTACACCATATCATATTATACTATATGAAAATGCTATACTAAAACTATACTAAAGAAAGAGAAAGGAGACATCAGAAGGCTAAAAAAAGAATGAAGAATAAAAACTTGTGACCCTCAGAGAGTCCCACACAGCTGGACTGGGATTGGTCATCAATTAAAAACAATTCACATGGAACCAATCAAAATCAGGGATTCATCCAACAATTCCTTCTGGTCTGCTGGACCAAAATCAGGGATTCATCCAACAATTCCTTCTGGTCTGCTGGACCAAAATCAAGGATTCATCCAACAATTCCTTCTGGTCTGCTGGACCAAACTCAGGGATTCATCCAACAATTCCCTTGGAGGCCCCTCTGGACTCGCCCTTGCTCCAGTCCCTGCAGGACCAGGCGGGGCTGGGGGCTCAGGGCAGGGCTTCACCTCCAGGCACAAAAATTTGGGGCACTCCTGAGTCTCTGGAGCTCCTGCTGAAACCGGTTTGTTGCTCAAAGCTCTGAATGGCTCTGCTGGGAGCTGCAGGGAGGAGCAGCAGAAATTCAGCTTTTCACAGAAGGGCAATGGGAGAGCAGGGTCCAGGCAGGGGGGGTTTAAATCCTCTGGGGTGAACGGGGCAGCTCCTGCTGCTGCCCCAGCAGAGAGAGCTCCAGGCACAGAGGGGAGGCTGGAGACACCCAGGGGGTTTATCATTAATAATAATAATGATTATTTAATCATTAGCATTATTATAAGCTGATTATCAACAGCTTATCTTCAACAGGAAGAGCTGTTGAAAGCCTGGCAGTAAATAGGAAGATGAATAATTACAGTCATTCTATTTATATAATTACTATTATTTATCGGTTTTACTATTATTTATAGCATTACTATTATTTATATAACTACTATTATTATATTACTATTATATGAACAATTGCATAATTATCAGAATATTACTATTACTATTATTATTATATGAACAATTACATAATTATCATAATATTACTATTACTATTATTATTATATGAACAATTACATAATTATCATAATATTACTATTGCTATTATTATAATAATAGTAATAGTAATATGATAATAATAGTAATAGTAACAGTAATGTGATAAAAATAGTAATAATAATAGAATAATAATAATAGTAATATGTGAAAAATAGTAATTGTAATGTGATAAAAATAGTAACAGTGATGTGAAAAATAGTAATAGTAATAGAATAATAGTAATAGTAATATCTCAATAATAGTAATTGGAATGTGATAATAATAGTAATAGTAATAGAATAATAGTAATATGTTAAAAATAGTAATTGTAATGTGATAATAATAGTAATAATAATAATAATAATAATAATAATAATAATAATAATTGTAGTATGATAATAGTAATAGTAATACAATAAGTAATAGCAATATAATAAGGATTTTAGTAATAAAATAACGATAATAATGATAATAATTATAATTATTATAAAAATGATAATGATGATAATAATAATAATAATAATAATAATAATAATAATAATAATAATAATAATAATAATAATAATAATAATCCAGGAATTTGGGGTGCTGGCAGGAAAATCCTCCCAGGCTCCCCAGGCAGGCCAAGGCACAGCTCCAAGCCTGGAATTCCAGCAATTCCGAGCAGATGGTTGTGGGCAGAGCCAGGCACAGCACAGGGCACTGCTGGAATAGAAATGCTGATTATTATTCCAGCAAACAGATGGGGAGGGCTGGGCCAGAGCAGGGCCACTTGTCAAACACTTTGGGACTGCAGGGATGTGCAGCCATTCCACGTGGAGGAGCACAGGGAAATGTCTGGGTGCAGGTTCTTAAATCACAGAGGTGCTGGGGATTATTGTGAAATAATCCGTCACAGTTCTTAAATCACAGAGGTGCTGGGGATTATTGTGAAATTCACATTTTCTGAAAAATCCCCTCCACCCAGAATTTTGTTCCTGGGAAGCTGAAAAGCCTCAGAGAAAAAGGGAAACAATAATTATTTCATTTGCTTCTCCTGCATTTTGCTGCTTTGGAAGGTGTTTGGAGATTGTTTACCCACAGGTGATTTTTTCATGGATTTCTTGTGAATTGTTTTGACTCTTTGGCCAATCAGGGCCAAGCTGTGGAAAAGAGTCAGGAGTTTTTCATTATTATCTTTGTGGCCTTCTGTCTGCATCCTTTCTGTTTTCTTTAGTTTAGTATAGCATTCTTTAATATAATATAGTATCATAAAATAATAAATCAGCCTTCTGAGAACACGGAGTCAGATTCATCATTCCTCCCTTCCTGCCACGAGGGTCCCTGCAAATATAAAAATAATTCTGATTGTTTTGGAAGGAAGGGAGATTTGCAAGGAATTACAAGTTCCTCTGCAGCGTGCTGCTTGAATTCAGTGTCCTGGGGACTCTGACCCCACCCCAAAGTGCCACCAGCCCTCCCAAGGCGTGTGACAAGAGCCCCCCCTCCCCAGGACAGCGCTCCAGTTCCCACATTCATTCCCTGCTCAGGGCAGGGAAGATTTAACACGCAGGAAATGTCAAATTGTGCCGCTCTGCACGCCCGGCGTGGCACTGACTGCTCTGACTGTTTATGAGCTGAGCTCTGTGCCACTGGAATTGAGTTATTGCTGCTCTTCCCTTAGAGGAGAGCAAAAGTGATCCGGGCTGGGATGGATTGGAGCCATTCCACTCCAGTCCAAGTGCAGGCGTGGAATTTAAAGTGGGGAATTGAGATCTCCCATAAATTTCCCTCCGTGCTCAAAGGCTGTCTGGGTAATTAAGAGCCTGAATTTACTGTTTGCTGCCCAAGGGCACAGAAATGTTACACCCCGGAGCTGTGGAACACCTTGGGGCTGGAATTAAGTTGAAACCTCCACATAATGTAAAGATAGTTCAGACTGACAGATCTTAGATATCAGCTCGTGTTCCGAGCCCCTTTCATTTTGATTTGAGTATTTACCACCATCCCTTTGAAAAGCTGCTCAATTCAGCTGCTTGTAGCAGATCTGGAGAGTTTTGCACTTTCCCATCCCATATCGATTATCAGAGAGCATTTCCCATTATCATTCTGCCAAGTTTCCACCCAGCTGAATCATAAATCCCCCCCATCGATCCCTGGAATGATTCAATCACCAGTCTGGACCCCCAGGCCTGGAGCAGGACTCAGGCAGGGCTTTAATTAGGCCTGATTGGGCCTGGAGCTCCATCACAAAGCAGACACAGGCTTTGTTCTTCCTCCCAATTTCCTCTCCTTAAAACCACTGGTGGCCTGAGGGGGATTCTGGGCAAAGTAACAAAAATCCATTTTTTGGGGATTCCAGTGCCTGATTCTGGGGGATGGAGGGGCTCAGGACACTCCAGGGGTGGGGTTTGTGAGGGTCCCCAGGACGAGGTGAGAGATGAGAATCTGACTCCTTGTTCTCAGAAGGCTGATTTATTATTTTATGTATTATATTAAAAAATGCTATACTAAAACTGCACTAAAGAAATTATAATGAAAACTCGTGACTGACTCCTCAGAGTCCAACACAGCTGATGGTGATTGGTCATTAATTAAGAATGATTCACATGGAACCAATCAAACATTCACCTGTTGGTAAACAATGTCCAAAGCAGCAAACACAGGAGAAGCAAATCAGATAATTATTGTTTTCATTCCTCTCTGTGACTTCTCAGCTTCCCAGGAGAAAATCCTGGGCAAAGAGGATTTTTCAGAAGATATCACGGTGACACTTTAGGGGTGGCTCAGCACAGCAAATCCCCCAAGTTCCTCCGTTATTTCATTATTTCACACCTTTCACCCCCTGAGCACCTTGGCAATAATTTCAGCCCGAGGAGGATCCCGGCTTTGCAAAGCCAGGCCCAGCTTCGTCCCAGTGAAGGACAGAGCTTTCCTGCCATTGCCCTCCTTCCCCAGGCACCAGCCGAGGTCTCCGTGGCTGCTCAGCTAATCCTTCCTCTGTCTTGGACAAGAGATATGTTTTTGTCACTTCCTCCTGCTGATAAGACTTGTATCAAAGCTGGGGGGGGAGTGAATTGCAATTTTTCAATTTAAAAGCCTGCTGGTATCAGCCAGAGCCTCGGTTAAACAAATCCCTGGGGAGACCAGAGATAAGAGGAACATTTTTGTGTATTAAACTGGAGATGTTTCCCCCGCTATAGGCAGCAAATAAATATCAGAGATTCCTTCTCTGCCCGTTGATAATGACTGACTAAATAGTGCAATTAATGAGATAGCAGCCAATTAGCTGTGCTCGGCTTTGGCTGCTGGTGGGGAGCTGACAAAGACATCTCCAGCACGGTCTGGGAGCGTGGCCCTGCTCCGGGGCACTCGGCTGCCAGGGCCTGGCAGGTCCTGGAAGGACAGACACACACAGAGGCAGTGCCAGCTCCACCGGGGAAATGGAATTCCTGCTGCTGCCTGGATTATCCTAATTAACCAATGGTGAGGGTGTTTTAATTAAAGGACCAGTCAGGTACACCTGTATCATACCTGTCTATAAAAGAACAGTGGGTTTCTGAATAGAGATGATTATTGATCAGCCTTCTGTAACCCATGGTGTATTATTGCCAATATACCATTGGTAATAATATTATACAAATATTAATATACTATAATACACTAGATCAATATTATTACCAATAATATTGGAATAGTATATTACATTATAATAATATGGGTATAATATATATATATATGTATCTCTATATGTATAAAATATATAACTACATATATATAAAACTCTCTCTATATATATATGTATATATATATATATATATAACTATACCAATATTATTACCAATATAATATTGGTCTAGTATATTATAGTATAATAATATTAGTATAATATTATTTTATATAAAACTATATATAAATCTAGATATAAAACTATAAATAAATATAAATTACTATACATCAAGATATAAAACTATAAATAAATATAAATGACTATACCAATAAAATTACCAATATAATATTGGTCTAGTATGTTATAGTATAATAATATTGGTATAATATTATTTTATATAAAACCATATATAAATCTATATATAAAACTATAAATAAATATAAATTACTATACATCTATATATAAAACTATAAATAAATATAAATGACTATATCAATATTATTACCAATAAAATATTGGTCTAGTATATTATACTATAATAATATTAGTATAATATTATTTTATATAAAATGATATATAAATCTATATATAAAACTATATATAAATATAAATTACAATACCAATATTATTACCAATATAATATTGGTCTAGTATATTATAGTATAATAATATTGGTATAATATTATTTTATATAAAACTATATATAAATCTATATATAAATATAAATGACTATACCAATATTATTACCAATATAATATTGGTCTGGTATATTATAGTATAATAATATTAGTATAATATTATTTTATATAAAACTATACATAAATCTATATATAAAACTATAAATAAATATAAATGACTATGCCAATATAATTATCAATATAATATTGGTCTAGTATATTATAGTATAATAATATTAGTATAATATTATTTATGTAAACTATATATTAAACTAAATAGAAAACTAAATATAAATATAAATATACCAAAATAATTACCAATAAAATATAGGTATTACCCAGTTTACAAGGATAGAGCAGCACAGCCCAGGAGGCTCCTGAAGGCCCAGCCAGGCAGGATGGGCACATTCCCCCAATATTCCCCCAATATTCCCCCAACATTCCCCCAACATTCCCCCAATATTCCCCCAATATTCCCCCAACATTCCCCCAATATTCCCCCAATATTCCCCCAATATTCCCCCAACATTCCCCCAATATTCCCCCAATATTCCCCCAACATTCCCCCAACATTCCCCCAATATTCCCCCAACATTCCCCCAATATTCCCCCAACATTCCCACAATATTCCCCCAACATTCCCCCAATATTCCTACAATATTCTCACAACATTCCCCCAACATTCCCACAATATTCCCCCAACATTCCCCCAACATTCCCCCAACATTCCCCCAACACTCCCCCAACATTCCCCCAACATTCCCACAACATTCCCCCAATATTCCCACAATATTCCCCCAACATTCCCCCAATATTCCCCCAACATTCCCCCAACATTCCCCCAATATTCCCCCAACATTCCCCCAACATTCCCCCAACATTCCCACAACATTCCCCCAATATTCCCACAACATTCCCACAACATTCCCCCAACATTCCCCCAACATTCCCACAACATTCCCCCAATATTCCCACAATATTCCCCCAACATTCCCCCAACATTCCCACAACATTCCCACAATATTCCCCCAATATTCCCACAACATTCCCCCAATATTCCCCCAATATTCCCCCAACATTCCCCCAACATTCCCCCAATATTCCCCCAATATTCCCCCAACATTCCCCCAATATTCCCCCAACATTCCCCCAACATTCCCCCAACATTCCCCCAACATTCCCCCAACATTCCCCCAACATTCCCCCAACATTCCCACAACATTCCCCCAATATTCCCACAACATTCCCCCAATATTCCCCCAACATTCCCCCAATATTCCCCCAACATTCCCACAACATTCCCCCAACATTCCCCCAACATTCCCCCAATATTCCCCCAATATTCCCCCAACATTCCCCCAATATTCCCCCAATATTCCTACAATATTCTCACAATATTCCCCCAACATTCCCACAATATTCCCCCAACATTCCCCCAACATTCCCCCAACATTCCCCCAACATTCCCCCAACATTCCCCCAACATTCCCCCAATATTCCCCCAACATTCCCCCAATATTCCCCCAACATTCCCCCAACATTCCCACAATATTCCCCCAACATTCCCCCAACATTCCCACAACATTCCCCCAACATTCCCACAATATTCCCTCAATATTCCCCCAACATTCCCACAACATTCCCCCAATATTCCCCCAACATTCCCCCAATATTCCCACAACATTCCCACAACATTCCCACAATATTCCCTCAACATTCCCCCAACATTCCCCTAACATTCCCTCAACATTCCCACAATATTCCCACAATATTCCCCCACCATTCCCCCATCCTTCCCCTGGGATTGCTCATGGATTATTTCACTTTAACCCTCTGGTGACGCTCCCTGCACACCCCAGGGGTTTGTCTGGGTCAGCATCAGAACCTGGCCTGTCCCTGATCAATAATCAAAGCAGCCATGGGGGACTGGGGGCTCTGAGGCTTTGCCTTCTCCCAGTCCAGAAATTCAAGGAAAACACAAAATTCAAGGGTTATCCTCTCAGCCCATTGCCTTTTTCAGTGAGTTTCTGCCCATTTTCATCCCCTGTGCAGCTGAGAGCAATTCTGGCAAAGTTCACAGCCCAGAGCTGCCCTGCTCCCCTCCTGTCCCATAAACCCCGAGGAGTTTGTTGTTATTTTTATGGAGTTATTCTGCTGGGCCTGGATTTATTCATTTCAACGACTGCTGGCTTCCTGAAGGAGCTGGATTATTTCGTGGAGGCTTCCACTTTATGTCCTTTACAAATGAAATCTTTCACAGTTACACGGTGTTATTTTTATTTATATTTTATTCTCTCTTCCTGGCTATTTAGAATAAACTGCTCGCCACAGCCCCAGGAGAAAAATCCTTCAAAGCTAATGACCTTGTTAAAGGTTCACTCATCACGGTAAAATGTCAAACAAGGTACTTTAAGGTAGCAGAACTGGATGCCAAATGTAGCTTTACATTATTATTTAGGGGGAAAAAAGCTGCAGCAAACCCACACCTAGAGGTAGGGCTGTCGATTCCATGCATTTAAATGTCATTCTTGGCCATTTCTTGGCATTTTATGTCAGGTTGAATATAACAGGGACTCCACCAACATAACTTAACAGAGCTGCTCCTGCCACTAAACATTGCTTTGCCCTGGAAAAAGGCACAAATGAGGATTTTTGCAGGGAAAAAGGTCCGCAGGATTAAGGGTTTAATTTATTTTTAGGTAAGCACTGCTGTCCCAGGGGAGGCAGCTCAGGCAGCTGCTGCAATCCTGCACAAACCCAGCTCCCAAAACCTTCACAAGGTGCCTGACAGGAGCTCTCTGGTGCTCAGACTCTCCCTGCAGCTCTGGGCTGCAAAATGGGCTGGAAAATGGGAAAATGGGCCCCAAATCCTGCCCCACCTCCAGGGCTTTTGTGCCAGCCCTTGTAAGAGCTCAGCCAAAGGTGGAACACCCAGGAAGGGCTTGGAGGACACACAGAGGGTGAGGCTTGAGGGCACCTTGGCTTGGAGGGAAGGACAAAAATCCCATTTTGGCCTGGAAAAACTCCAAATGTGTGGCTGCCACCACGGAGCCAGCAGGGATTTCTGTGCTGGTGGCACTCAGGAATGTCCAAATTTCACATTTCCATGGTGATGGCACCCAGAAATGCCCAGATTTCTCATTTCTGTGCTGATGGCACTCAGAAATACCCAGATTTCACATTTCTGTGCTGAAGCACTCAGAAATGCCCAGATTTCTCATTTCTGTGCTGATGGCACTCAGAAATGCCCAGATTTCCCATTTCTGTGCTGATAGCACCCAGAAATTTTTAGATTTCCCATTTCCATGGTGATGGCACTAAGAAATGCCCAGAATTCTCATTTCTGTGCTGATGGCACCCAGAAATGCCCACATCTCACATTTCCATGGCACCCAGAAATGCCCAGATTTCTCATTTCTGTGCTGATGGCACTGAGAAATCACTCAGAAATTTCCAAATTCCACATTTCCATGGTGGTGGCACCCAGAAATGCCCAGATTTCCCATTTCTGTGCTGATGCACTCAGAGATTTCCAGATTTCACCCCAGTTTTCAGGTTCACTCCATGAGTGCAGAGCTTCACTCCCAGCCTCATGCCCAGGTTTTATTCCAGGTTTTGGGGCTGCCAGAGCTGCTCTCCTGGAGGAGATTGAGATCCCAAACCCTTTCCCACCTGAACCCTGGCACAGCCCAGAATTGGGCAGTAATTAAATTCCTGGGCATTGCACACCAGTGTAATGAGTTAATAAAAAAACTTAATTGCTCCTCCATTGTTTCTGCAGGTTTGGGTAATTACGTGGCACTTCCATTCCTCTGAACTCACTCCCAGCAAGGGCTCTCCTCACCATCTGCTGATATTTAATTAATATATGCTAAATGTCCTGCTATATTATTAAATCTCATTTAGAAGTGTCCTCAGCTCAGTGTAGGGCTGCCCATGCTGCAGCAGGATGAGCAGGGACCTCGCCTCGTGTTTCAATAATTCAGATTAAAAAAGGCTCTTTAATGAGAGAGAGGTGTTATCTTCCCCCCTAAAAACGAGAAAAAGGGAGGACAATTATTCCAGAAACGTAATGAAATACCTGGAGATTTCCCAGAGGTAAAATTTATCTCGAAATCCTTAAGCAGCACCAGCTCTGACAGTCCTGGCTGAGGAGAGGCAACACCAGGAGCTGCAGATTCTCTTTGGGGTGTTGGAATTCAGGATATCCCTCCTCTGGCACACCTGAGCAGCCCCAAATCCCCCCTGGCACACCTGAGCACCCAAAATCCCTCCTGGGACACCTGAGCAGCCCCAAATCCCCCCTGGCACACCTCAGAAAATCCTCTGAGTGAGGAAATCTTACCTGGGATATCTGAAGAGCCCAAAATCCCCCTGGCACACCTGAGCACCCAAAATCCCCCCTGGCACACCTGAGAAAATCCTCTGAGTGAGGAAATCTTACCTGGGATATCTGAAGAGCCCAAAATCTCCCCTGGCACACCTGAGCAGCCCCAAACTTTTCCCCAGCACACCTGAACAGCCCCAAATCCCCTCTGGCTCACCTGAGCAACCAAAATGCCCCCTGGGACACCTGAACAACTCCTCTGAGTGAGGAAATCTTACCTGGGATACCTGAAGAGCCCAAAATCTCCCCTGGCACACCTGAGCACCCAAAATGCCCCCTGGCACACCTGAACAACCCCAAATCCCCCTGGCACACCTGAGCACCCAAATTCCCCCCTGGCACACCTGAGCACCCAAAATCCCTCCTGGCTCACCTGAGCAGCCCCAAAATCCTCCCTGGCTCACCTGAGCACTCCCAATTTCCCCCTGGCTCACCTGAACAGCCCCAAATCCCCCCTGGCACACCTGAGCACCCAAAATCCCTCCTGGACACCTGAGCAGCCCCAAATCCCCTCTGGGACACCTGAGCACCCAAAATCCCTCCTGGCTCACCTGAGCACCCAAAATCCCCCCTGGCACACCTGAATGGATCCTCTGGGCAGCGAAATTTCCCCTGGCACACCTGAGAAGTCCAAAATCCCCCTGGGACACCTGAACAGCTCCTCTGAGTGAGGAAATCTTACCTGGGACACCTGAGTAGCCCCAAATCCCCCCTGGCTCACCTGAGCAGCCCCAAATCCCTCCTGGCTCACCTGAGCACCCCAAAATCCCCCTGGCACACCTGAGAAAATCCTCTGAGTGAGGAAATCTTACCTGGGATACCTGAAGAGCCCAAAATCCGCCCTGGCTCACCTGAGCAGCCCAAAATCCCCCCTGGCACACCTGAATGGATCCTCTGGGCAGGGAAATTTCCCTGGCACACCTGAGAAGTCCAAAATGCCCCCTGGGACACCTGAACAACTCCTCTGAGTGAGGAAATCTTACCTGGGACACCTGAGTAGCCCCAAATCCTCCTGGCTCACCTGAGCACCCAAATCCCCCCTGGCACACCTGAGCACCCAAATCCCTCCTGGCTCACCTGAGCAGCCCCAATTTCCCCCCTGGCTCACCTGAGGGTTTCTCCTTTGCTGCTGTTCCCTGTCCATCCCCAGCTCCCTGTGCTGTGATTCTCTCTATTTACAGCTCCTCCTGCTCGCCAGGGATCAATTCTGGCCTCACAACAAAAAAAGGCAACAATGGTTTAATAAAACCAAAAAAAAAGGGGGAAAAGGAAAACAGGAAAGATTGATTTTGGCAATGAAGACAGGGAGAAACAGCAGGCGAGCAAACGAGACAGAATAATATCAATAAAAGAGCCCAGGGTGGCTGTTGCAGCCACAGGCACAACCAGAGCTGTGTTTGCTGAATTTCCTGTGCTCAACAACTCATCTCATTCAAAAGTGGGCTCCAAAAATGCTCCTGAGCTTCTCCCACCTGGCAGGGAGGAAGGAAAGGCCTGGGAGGCTCCGGTTGGGAAATTGAATTTATTGAAATTTTCCTCCAGGTGGGAAATTGAATTTATTGAAATTTTCCTCCAGGTGGGAAATTGAATTTATTGAAATTTTCCTCCAGGTGGGAAATTGAATTTATTCTGGGTCTGTTTGGGAAATCTCACCTGGGAAATTGCTCCCCATTCCTATCCTGGGTTAATCCCAAATTTCACTCAGGGTTGTTCAACTTGGGCAGATCCAGAGGGAATCAATCCCTAAATTTCATTTGGGAAACTGCTCCCCACTCCTGGCCTGGCTTGGAATTAATCCCAAATTTCACCCAGGGTTGTTCAATTTGGGCATGTCCAGAGGGAATTAACCCCAAATGTGCCCTGGGCAGCTGCTGCCCCTCCCCAGCCTGAAATCATGCTGAATTCCTGCTGAAATAATGCTGAATTCCTGCTGAAATAATGCTGAATTCCTGCTGAAATCATGCTGAATTCCTGCTGAAATCATGCTGAATCCCTGCTGAAATAATGCTGAATTCCTGCTGAAAAAATGCTGAATTCCTGCTGAAATCATGCTGAATTCCTGCTGAAATAATGCTGAATTCCAGCTGAAATAATGCTGAATTCCTGCTGAAATAATGCTGAATTCCTGCTGAAATAATGTTGAATTCCTGCTGAAAAAATGCTGAATTCCTGCTGAAATAATGCTGAATTCCTGCTGAAATCATGCTGAATTCCTGCTGAAAAAATGTTGAATTCCTGCTGAAATCATGCTGAATTCCTGCTGAAATAATGTTCAGTTGCTCTGCCTCAGAGCTGGCCCCTCTGAACCCCAGTTCTTCTCTTTTTGCCCACAATGTTGAAGGTTTGGAGGTTCTGCCATCACTGAAAAGGCACAAATATTCCAGAAAAGAACATTCCAGAAAAGCTGCAGTGACCCACAGCAGTTTGTCCAGCTTGGAAAAAAAGGGGCTTTTTCATGCTAAAATTTGGGATTAATTCCCTCTGGACATTCCCAAACCAGGCCAGGGAAGGGGAGCAGATTCCCAGGGGAGATTTGGGATCAGTTTGGGATCAGTTTGGGATCAATCTGGGATCAGTTTTGGATAAATTTGTGATCAATCTGGGATCAGTTTGGGATCAGTTTTGGATAAATTTGGGATCAGTCTGGGATCAGTTTGGGATCAGTTTTGGATAAATTTGGGATCAATCTGGGATCAGTTTGGGGTCAGTTTTGGATAAATTTGGATCAGTCTGGGATCAGTTTGGGATCAGTTTTGGATAAATTTGGGATCAATCTGGGATCAGTTTGGAGTCAGTTTGGGATCAGTTTTGGATAAATTTGGGATCAGTTTGGGACCAGTTTTGGATAAATTTGGGATCAATCCGGGATCAGTTTGGGGTCAATTCGGGGTCAGTTTGGGGTCAGTTTGGGATCAGTTTTGGATAAATTTGGATCAGTCTGGGATCAGTTTGGGATCAGTCTGGGATCAGTTTGGGATCAGTTTTGGATAAATTTGGGATCAATCTGGGATCAGTTTGGGGTCAGTTTGGGGTCAGTTTTGGATAAATTTGGGATCAGTTTGGGGTCAGTTTGGGGTCAGTTTTGGATAAATTTGGGATCAGTTTGGGGTCAGTTTGGGATCAGTTTGGGTTCAGTTTTTGGATAAATTTGGGATCAATCTGGGATCAGTTTGGGATCAATCTGGGATCAGTTTGGGATCAGTTTTGGATAAATTTGGGATCAATCTGGGATCAGTTTGGGGTCAATTTGGGGTCAGTTTGGGGTCAGTTTTGGATAAATTTGGGATCAATCCGGGATCAGTTTGGGTCAGTTTGGGATCAGTTTTGGATAAATTTGGGATCAGTTTGGGGTCAGTTTGGGGTCAGCCGTGGGTGCAGCCCCCAGGGGAGGTTCCCCCCAGCTCTCCCCACATCTCCATTTTCAGAGCACCAACCCTGAAGGACTCAGAGCCTTTTGCGAAATCCAATTTGTGTAAAGTGAGGTGGAAAAGCTTTATAAAAATCCCTTTTTGTCCATTCAGGGCATGCAGGGCCCCTCAGCATTGAATTTGCAGCAGCTCCTGGAGGACGTGGGGTCACTGCTGGCTCCAGGGGTGAGGGGGCTCCCAGCTAATTGATCCCAGCACAGGCAGCAGGAACCAGAGCTGCTGAAATTTGATTTTTTGAGCTGATGGAAAGGTGCTGAATCATGGCTTATTGCTGCACCCAGAAACGGGGGGCGCAGGTGGGGGCAGCCAAATCGAATCACACTCGGTGCCTGCGGGAGAAATGTCTTTAAAAGACATTGAAGGGTCATCAAAAACCCCTCTGTGGAGAAAAGGGGCCCTGGAATGAAATTAAAAAACAGTGGGAGTAGCAGAAAGGGATGAAATCATGGAAATGAAAGCCTAATTTTTAATTAAAGTCTCTAAGAACACTCACGGAGGTATAAATGCGTATGCAAATGATGTTATCTCGAGGAGCCGTAATTGCCTGGTGGAGTGGCAGTTGTTGACGCTGAATTTGGGTTATTTAAGTCTCATTCTGGAAAAGCTCAGCTCTCCCCGCTGCACTGAAGAGTCAGAGGTGTTGGGCACTCTGCAAATTGAGGGCAGAAAGAGAAGAATTGGGGCAAAATTTGACATAAAAACCTCAGGAGTGCAGGGCTGGGACAGTGAAAACCCCACGGCAGCACGAGGGGAGCAGAGCTTTGCTTTCTCTTTAAAAAAGTTAAAATTCACACAGGTTTCAAAATGAAAAAGCACAAATCTGATTCTTCATTATTTACTCATTGCTTTTGTTTTCTTCCCAGAGCTGGCATCGGCTGCATAAATACTTCATGAGAACCTTATTTATATAGTCTCAAATAAAGTGAGGCTTCAAACCCAAAAATATTAACTCTGGGCTCCTCTGGAGCAGTAATTGCTTGCCTGTAAGTATAAAAGTTAGTTTTAAACTATATAAATACATCATAAACCACAATTGGAGTTCAAATGAAAAATCCAGATTTTAAAAGCAGGAGACAGGCCCGGGAAGAGAAGCAGCAGAGAATTAAAAATAAAAAAAAGAACAAAAAGACAAAAGGAAACTTTGCCTTGAGCTGGGGGCTGGGATGGGGCATGGGGGGTTCATTGTGCTAATGAACCTGTGTTAATTGGCTGCTGTAATTAATTCCCAAAGGTTTCATGCCAGCAGGGCTCCCAGCAGAGCTGTGGGACCCCAAAAAGGGGAGATGCAGCCCCAGGGGACCCCAAAACCCCACGTGGGTCTGGATACTGCAGGGAAAAGGGAAATCCCTCCAGGCACCCCAGCAGGGCTCTGCCAGTGCCAGGACCTTCCAGAAATACCCATTTTACATTTTTGGGGTTGTTTTTGTCAGGATGGGCAGCTCTGAACACCCCGGGATTGCTGTTCCCACCAGCAGCACCCACTGAACTCTGAGGGGAAAATCCAAATTAAATTGTGGGGATTGTTGGCCCAGCACTGGGAGCAGCCAGAACCTTCCAGAAATACCCATTTTACATTTTTGGGGTTATTTTTACCAGAATAGGCAGCTCTGAACACCCCAGGATTGCTATTTCCACCATATCCCATGGTCACAGCGCCCATTGAACTCTGAGGGGAAATATCCAAATTAAATGGGGATTTCTATCCCAGGGCTCTCCCAGCATTGGGAACAGCCAGGACCTTCCAGCAAGAACCATTTTACATTTTTTGGGGTTATTTTTACCAGAATAGGCAGCTCTGTACACCCCGAGATTGCTGTTGCCATCAGCAGCATCCACTGAACTCTGAGGGGAAAAATCAAAATTAAATTCTGGGGATTTCTGCCCCGGGCTCTGCCAGCACTGAAAACAGTCAGGACCTTCCAAAACAGCCCATTTGCCTTTTTTGGCGGTTATTTTTGCCAGAATAGGCAGCTCTGAACACCTTGGGATTCCCATCAGCACCATCCACTGAACTCTGAAGGGAAAAATCAAAATTAAATTCTGGGGATTGTTGCCCCAGCACTGGGAACAACCAGAACCTTCCAGAAATACCCATTTTACATTTTTGGGGTTGTTTTTGTCAGGATGGGCAGCTCTGTACACCCCGGGATTGCTGTTCCCACCAGCAGCACCCACAATTTAAATCAGAACAATATGAGACAATAAAAGCAAAGAGTTAGGGATGTCCAGGTACGTTTTTCTGGGCATCAGGAGCCCGAAAAAGGACACAGTTAACAAAGGATTAACCCTTAAAAACAGCAGCCTGTTGCATATTCATACACCTCATCCATGATGCATAAATTCCATTCAAACACAGGATTCTGTCTGGTCATCCTCAACTTCTTCCTTCTAATCCTAACAGCACCTTCAAGGTGGGAAGAAGTTCATTTCTTCTGATAAGACATCAATAAATTCCCTTTCTCTGAAAGATTCAGGTGTCCTGTGGCTGCTATCTCACTGCAAGACCTTTCTGTTAAACAAAACATCTTATATAGCACAGTTTCTATTTTAACAATTTTTATAACTTAAAACTCTATTTAACACAGAGCTTAAGAGAATTAACACAGCATTGCTTCCTAACTCCACACATATAACATTCATTTGAATATTTGCGAAAAGCCAATCATAAAATACATGCATTTTTCACAAGAACCATCAGGGAGGAGCTCCAGGAAGCTGCTGTGGGGGGAGTCCTCCAGGCCCTGGAACTCCAAAATCCAAGTGAAAAGCTGGATCCCAAAATCCCAGGGAAAAGCTGGATCCCAAAATACCAGGGGAAAACCAGATCCCAAAATCCCAGGGGAAAACTAGATCCCCAAATCCCAGGGGAAAACTAGATCCCCAAATACCAGGGAAAGCTGGATCCCAAAATCCCAGGGGAAAGCTGGATCCCAAAATCCCAGGGGAAAACCAGATCCCAAAATCCCAGGGGAAAACTAGATCCCCAAATACCAGGGAAAAGCTGGGTCCCAAAATCCCAGGGAAAAGCTGGGTCCCAAAATCCCAGGGAGAATCTGGGACCCAAAATCCCAGGGAGAAGCTGGATCCCAAAATCCCAGGGAAAAACTAGATCCCCAAATACCAGTACAAGCTGGATCCCAAAATCCCAGAAGAATGTGGGTCCCAAATTCCCAGGTAAAAGCTGGAAAATTTCCATTTCCACCCCAGGAACGCCAGGATTCCTCATCCCTTGGTGAATCCCACAGGGCTGAGCTCTGGATTCCTCCTCAGTGAGATCACCCAAGCTCTGGAACCAACTTAATTCAATTATCTCAGCCGCAGCTGCTTCCCTTTAAACATGAACTCTCTCAGAACAGCCTGTAAATTATTGAATTCCTATTTTAATTTGTTTTCTTACGTTTGTAGCTCTCTCCTCCACCCTCCCAACACCTCTTTATAGAAAAAAAAAACAAAAAAAAAAAGGAGACACAACAACAACAAGCCCCGAGCAGGTATCAGGCTGTTAATAATTGATGAAGCATTTGTAAACCCTTAGCAGTGAACAGGAGAGTGACACATGAATAAAACATGGGCAGAGGCTCTGCCTGACAGCGTGGAACACCCGGGCTGGGCTTTAAAGCAGATTTTGTGCAACAGGAGAACAAAGCTGGCTTTGGTTTGTGTGTGAGAGGGGAGGGGGAATGTGCTGGGGGGCAGAACTCACCTGGGCAGGTGTGTCAGACCTCCAGCAACAGCCCTTGGGATGCTCCTGAAACTCTATTTAAAAATAAAAATAAAAATAAAAATAAAAATAAAAATAAAAATAAAAATAACAATAAAAATAAAAATAAAAATAACAATAAAAATAAAAATAAAAATAAAATATCTTTATTATTGTTGTTGTTTTGTTTTTGTTATTATTACTATTAATTAGTACTATTATGATTATTACTATTTCATAATAATATTACTACTACTATTACTCTTATAAGTTATTATTATTATTATTGCTATTAATATCATGCTATTGCTATTATTGTGATTTAATATTGCTATTTATTATTACTATTATTACTGTTACTGTTATACCTCCTCCAAGAGTATTTATTCCCCAATATTCCCAAACTCTGCCCAGAATTTCTCTCAAAATGTCCCCAAACTCTGCCCAGTTTTTCTCCTCCAATATCTCCAATTTCTGCCTGGAATTTTCTCGCCCAATATCCCCAAACTCTGCCCAGAATTTCTCCCCCAATATCCCCAAACTCTGCCCAGATTTTCCCACTCCAATATCCCCAAACTCTGCCTGGATTTTTCTCCCCCAATATCCCCAAACTCTGCCTGGATTTTCTCCCCCAGTATCCCCAAAGTCTGCTCAGATTTTCTCCCCCAATATCCCCAAACTCTGCCCAGTTTTTCTCCCCCAATATCCCCAATTTCTGCCCAGAATTTTCTCCCCCAATATCCCCAAACTCTGCCCAGATTTTTCCCCCCAATATCCCCAAACTCTACCCAGATTTTCCTCCCCAATATCCCCAAACTCTGCCCAGATTTTTCCCCCCAATATCCCCAAACTCTGCCCAGTTTTTCTCCCCCAATATCCCCAATTTCTGCCCAGAATTTTCTCCTCAATATCCCCAAACTCTGCCCAGATTTTCCCCCCAATATCCCCAAACTCTGCCCAGATTTTCTCCCCCAATATCCCCAAACTCTGCCTGGATTTTCTCCCCCAATATCCCCAAACTCTGCTCAGATTTTCTCCCCCAATATCCCCAAACTCTGCCCAGATTTTCCTCCCCAATATCCCCAAACTCTGCCCAGTTTTTCTCCCCCAATATCCCCAATTTCTGCCCAGAATTTTCTCCTCAATATCCCCAAACTCTGCCCAGAATTTTCTCCTCAATATCCCCAAACTCTGCCCAGAATTTCCCCCTCCAATATCCCCAAACTCTGCCTGGAATTTTCTCCCCCAATATCCCCAAACTCTGCCCAGATTTTCCTCCCCAATATCCCCAAACTCTGCCCGGATTTTCTCCCCCAGTATCCCCAAACTCTGCCCAGATTTTCCTCCCCAATATCCCCAAACTCTGCCCAGATTTTCTCCCCCAATATCCCCAAACTCTGCCTGGATTTTCTCCCCCAGTATCCCCAAACTCTGCCCAGTTTTTCTCCCCCAATATCCCCAAACTCTGCTCAGATTTTCTCCCCCAATATCCCCAATTTCTGCCTGGAATTTTCTCTCCCAATTTCCCCAAACTCTGCCCAGATTTTCTCCCCCACGCCAGCAGCTCTTTCATCCCAAACTCTGCAATGTGACTCCGACTGCACAGTAACAATTCCCCCCGATCTGCTGGAATTAGTGCAACATGTTGTACATGCAAATCCTCCTTTCAAAGGTTTGCTTTTCCCTTTAATCACCAGCATTAAAAGGACCTCGTGTTTCCCTTTCATCTGGCAGCAAATTAATTATAAAAGCTGTATGGTAATATTAATATTGTCTTACTGGAGATCAATGGGTTTATTACCTTTGATTCTAACACTGCTCACTCAGTCACAAAACCTATATTTGTATCTCCCCAAACTTCAGGATGGTAAATTCAGGTAAAGATTTAAATAGAAATGTTTTATCTTTTGAAAATGTTGACTCAGTTTAAAGTTGGCAAAGGCAATTGACTTTGGTACAGTGTTGGGGGGAGAATGTCAGAGAATCCTAAATATCCATTTACAGGGTTTTATCAGCATCAAGGGAAGGAGAAGATTCTGGGGAGAGGAACCTCCCCGAGGGGGAATTTGGATTGGGAATTTGAACGGGGGAATTTCGGGGTGACACATTAACTCAGATTTCATTTTGTGGGGAAAAGGCAGAGAGCTCAAGGCCAGGCTGTGCCCCAGATCCCCAGAGCTCCTGGAGCCCCAGCACGGGAGCAGGGTCACCCTGGAGCCACCCTGAGCCTGTTCCAGCAGGGAATTCCCTGCCCTGTCCCCCTGTCCCCCTGTCCCCCTGTCCCACCCCATCTCCTTGTTGGGATCATTGGTTTGTCAGAGTAACCCCGAGAAAAGTTCCAAAGTCTCTTTTCCCAGCCCGGCGCTTAAAGAAGGAGTCAGGGCTCTTCATCTCTCGGTCTTAACGTTGTTTATTTTATCTTATCTATAAAAAATTTTCTCCTGCCCTGCCGAGGTCCGTCCAGCGGGACAGTTCCAGGCACTCTGCCCGCCCCTGGGGCCGTGTTATGTCTTTATACTACAAACTCCGTGTACAATATTTACAATCACTTCCCAATACCCATCACCTGTGTTAGACAGGGAGCTTCTACTCTAAACCAATCTGTGAGTGCCAACATCACCACAGAAGATGGAGGCCAAGAAGAAGAAAGAAGAAGCACGAGGCACGCCCCGATTGCTCCATCTTGTCTCCATAACCCCCCTGTACAGGGATAGAACCCCCCTGTACAGTAATCCTAAAATGCATAATTCACCCTGTGATAATTTCACTAATATTCTACCTAAACTGTTGTGGCTTGCAAATTTTCATAGAAGGTTGGTATTTGCTCCACGGGCCATAATCAAACCCACAGGGGCATTTTGGGCTCTGTGCCAGGGTCTCTGAGCCCCCTGGCAGGGTCTTGGCTGCTCAGGACAGCCAGAGGGATGTGCTGAACCCGACACCCACCCACGGGGCGGTCGTGTCCTTTTATAACAAAACCTCCCTACATCATATTTACTTTTTATTCCCAATACCTTTCACCCTTATTGACAAGTGCACCTTCACCACAAACCAATCCCCAAGTGCCAGCATCACCACGGAAGATGGAAGACAAGAAGAAGAAAGAAGAAGCTGAGGCACGCCCTGATTCCTCCATCTTGTCTCCATAACCCCCCTGTACAGTAATCCTAAAATACATAATTCACCCTGTGATAATTTCACTAATATTCTACTTAAACTCTTGTGGCTTGCTGATCTTCATAGAAGGTTGGTATTTGCTCCACGGGCCATAATCAAACCCACAGAGGCATTTTGGGCTCTGTGCCAGGGGCTCCGAGCCCCCTGGCAGGGTCTTGGCTGCTCAGGACAGCCAGAGGGATGTCCTGAACCCGACACAAATCTGCCTCTTCCTTCCCTAATTATTTGCTGTTTGGCTGTTTGTTTGTGCTGGGAAGGTTGGCAGGGTGAGAGGAGCTCAGAAAATCCCTCCCATCACAGCTCTGGCTCTTCCTGACCTGTGGGGAAAACTTGGGGTGTTCCAGGCTGTGGGATATCCAGGCTGGAATATCCCCAGAGCCTTTTGGGATGCTGAGCTCTGTCATTTTTGGGATAATTTGGGATTTTTAGAGCTCGGGCTGTGTTTTTGTGGTGTTCAACCCTCAGAACTCCCAGGCTGGAGCTGCCTCTGGAGCCCTGAGTGAGGTTGGCAGCTCCTGTCCCAGTTCTGACAGGAATTCCCAATGAAAAATGACAATTCCCTGCCTTTGCTGCTGGGCTTTGCAGGGCAGGAATGACCAATAATCAGTGAAGCTCGCAGCCCTTCTGGTGCCTCAGGTTGAGCTTTTATATTTTCACATTTTCTGCTATTTTAGTGTGCAGTTCTGAGCTTCACATGAAGTGTTGGTGAGTTCCCTCCACAGGACAAAACAATTCCTTCTCTAGCTGGGGACCAAGGACAAATGACCCAAATTTCAGGCCCAAAAAGTACAAAAAATGGTGAATTGAAGAGAGAAAAACAAGCAGGATGGGACTTCATGGGCTCAAGTAATTGGACAATTAACTGCAATATGCAAATGGAGCAGAACTGATAAAAGTGAGAGACCCCGTGACAGGTTGTGCATTTTGGGACCATTTTGGTTCATTTTGGGTTCATTTTGGGACCATTTTGGTTCATCTTGGGTGCAGCCCTGGCTGGGCTCTTGTGCTGCCCAAGGTGGATCCATTGAGGAATTTTTTTTTATTTTTTTGGGAATTCAGGATTCTGGTCACTCATTTCCCTAAGCAAGGAGTGATGTTCCAGGGTTTTATTGGGAATTTAGGGCTCTGCTCAGTTGTTTCCTCAGGCAAGGAGGGAATTCCAAGTTTTATTGGGAATTCAGGGTTCTGGTCACTCATTTCCCCAAGCAAGGAGTGAATTCCCAGTTTTTTTGGGAATTCAGGGTTCTGCTCAGTTATTTCCCCAAGCAAGGAGGGAATTCCCAGGGTTTTATTGGGAATTCAGGTCCTGCTCAGTTATTTCCCTAAGCAAGGAGTGAATTCCCAGTTTTATTGGGAATTTAGGGCTCTGCTCAGTTGTTTCCTCAGGCAAGGAATGAATTCCCAGTTTTATTGGGAATTCAGGGTCCTGCTCAGCCATTTCCCCAAGCAAGGAGTCAATTCCAAGTTTTATTAGGAATTCAAGGTCCTGCTCAGTCATTTTCCCAAGCAAGAAGGGAATTCCCAGTTTTACTGGGAATTCAGGGTCCTGCTCACTCATTTCCCCAAGCAAGGAGTCAATTCCCAGGGTTTTACTGGGAATTCAGGGTCCTGCTCACTCATTTCCCCAAGCAAGGAGTCAATTCCCAGAGTTTTATTGGGAATTCAGGGTTCTGCTCAGTTATTTTCCCAAGCAAGGAGTGAATTCCCAGTTTTATTAGGAATTCAAGGTCCTGCTCAGTTATTTCCCCAAGCAAGGAGGGAATTCCCAGTTTTATTGGGAATTCAGGGTCCTGCTCAGCCATTTCCCTAAGCAAGAAGGGAATTCCCAGGGTTTTATTGGGAATTCAAGGTTCTGCTCAGTCATTTCCCTAAGCAAGGGGTGAATTCCCAGTTTTATTGGGAATTCAGGGTTCTGGCCATTCTTTTCCCCAAGCAAAGAGTCAATTCCCAGGGTTTTTTTGGGAATTCAGGTTCTGCTCAGCCATTTCCCCAAGCAAGGAGTCAATTCCCAATTTAATTGGGAATCCGGAGGTTTACGGTGAAGTTTTTGAAGACTCCACACCCTTCCCTGCAGAATGAAAACCCCAATCAAACACTCCAAAAATACTTTTAATTTTTTTATTACTCTTAGAGCTGGAATTTCCTGACAAAAATGCCCAAAATGGTGAATTCCCCTCATTTTCCCCAGCCCAGGAAGCCTCTCCTGCGGGCACAGAGTGGCAGGGCTGGTAATTTTATGAATTGTACCATTAATAAAATATATTTTATTCTATTTGATGCTGCCTTTGGAAGGTTCCTGTATGATTATTACATTTTTAAGCATCGGATTTGATTTTTTTTTTCTGAAGGCCTTACTGGAGGCTAAATTGAGATCTAATACAAAATTCAAAGGGGTTCTGCTGAAATGCCATTAAAATTTTAACTTTATGTTCTTGCAGGGGTTTAAAAGTTATAGAGGAATTTAACTGCCAGATTTCTGCGTTCCAAAAAAGAGACAAATTTCCTCCTTCCTGAGAAGGATTTGGTGAAAGAATCTGCTGAGGAATGAATCCTTGGCCCGTGCCTGACTAAAAACAACACATAAATCTCTCCAAGTGTTTAGAGGCTCTCAGGATGGGTTTAATTCCCAATCCTGAGGTGGGGAGAGCATCCTGGGCAGCAAAATTCCCATTTCCCAGCTGTGCCAGCTGCAGCTGGAATTCTGCCTGTAGAGCTCCCTGGCATATATTATATATATATTATATATAATATATTATATATAATATATTATATAATATATTATATAATATATAATATATAATATATATTATATTATATTATATTATATTATATTATATTATATTATATTATATTATATTATATTATATTTTATGATATTTTATGATATTTTATTTTACTGCTGCTTCGCTCAGGAAAAAAGAGAAATATCACAGTCTGCCCCCGTGACTGCACAGGGCTTTTCATTTCACTGAGAGCCGCTGAAAAATTCACGGAGGAGCTTTTGCTGCTGCCTCGTGGGGCTTTGGTGGCAGCAGGGAAACCTCCCCGGGCTCTGCCAGGAGTTTGGGTGAAATCCCTCTGGTTTTGGCGCTCGTTTAAGGCAAAGAAAAGCAATTTATAGTGCCCTGGGCGAGGCTGTGCTGCGGCTTTGGGTTGGTTTGGGTGGGTTTGGGTTGGGTTGGGTTGGGCTGGATTGGGCTGGTTTGGGTTGGATTGGGCTGGTTTGGGTTGGTTTGAGTTGGTTTGGGTTGGGTTGTGTCGCTTTGGACTGGTTTGGGCTGGATTGGGCTGGTTTGGGTTGGTTTGGGCTGGTTTGGGTGGGTTTGGGCTGGTTTGGTTTGGGTTGGGTTGGTTTGAGTTGGTTTGGGCTGGTTTGGGCTGGTTTGGGTTGGTTTGGGTTGGTTTGGGCTGGTTTGGGTTGGTTTGGGTTGTTTTGGGCTGGTTTGGGTTGGTTTGAGTTGGTTTGGGTTGGGTTGTGTTGCTTTGGGCTGGTTTGGGTTGGTTTGGGTTGGTTTGGTTGGTTTGGGTTGGGTTGGGTTGGGTTGGGTTGTGTTGTGTTGTTTTGGGCTGGTTTGGGCTGGTTTGGTCTGGATTGGGCTGGTTTGGGTTGGTTTGGGTTGTTTTGGGTTGGTTTGGGTTGGTTTGAGTTGGTTTGGGCTGGTTTGGGTTGGTTTGGTTTGTGTTTGGTTGTTTTGGGCTGGTTTGGGCTGGTTTGAGTTGGTTTGGGTTGTTTTGGGTTGGTTTGGGTTGGTTTGGGTTGGTTTGGGTTGTTTTGGGCTGGTTTGGGTTGGTTTGGGTTGTTTTGGTTTAGTTTGAGTTGGTTTGGGTTGGTTTGGGTTGTTTTGTGTTGTCTTGGGCTGGTTTGGGTTGTTTTGGGTTGGTTTGGGTTGGTTTGGGTTGGTTTGGGATGGTTTGGATTGTTTTGGGTTCTTTTGGGCTGGTTTGTGTTGTCTTGGGCTGGTTTGGGTTGGTTTGGGTTGGTTTGTGTTGTCTTGGGCTGGTTTGGGTTGTTTTGGTTTAGTTTGAGTTGGTTTGGGTTGTTTTGGGTTGTTTTGGGTTGTTTGGGGCTGGTTTGGGTTGGTTTGGTTTGGGCTGGTTTGGGTTGTTTGGGGTTGGTTTGGGTTGGTTTGGTTTGGGCTGGTTTGGGTTGGTTTGGGCTGGTTTGGGTTGTTTTGGGTTGTTTTGGGCTGGTTTGGGTTGGTTTGGGCTGGTTTGGGTTGGTTTGGACTGGTTTGGGTTGGATTCGGCTGGTTTGGGCTGGGTTGTGTTGTTTTGGGTTGTTTTGGGCTGGTTTGGGCTGGTTTGGTTTGGGTTTGTTTGGTTTGGGCTGGTTTGGGTTGTTTTGGGCTGGTTTGGGCTGGTTTGGGCTGGTTTGGGTTGGATTGGGCTGGTTTGGGTTGGATTGGGTTGGTTTGGGTTGTTTTGGGCTGGTTTGGGTTGTTTTGGGCTGGTTTGGGTTGTTTTGGGCTGGTTTGGGCTGGTTTGGGCTGGTTTGGGTTGGATTGGGTTGGTTTGTTTGGGCTGGTTTGGGTTGGTTTGGGTTGGGTTGTGTTGTTTTGGGCTGGATTGGGCTGGATTGGGCTGGTTTGGGTTGTTTTGGGTTGTTTTGGGCTGATTTGGGCTGGTTTGGGCTGGTTTGGTCTGGATTGGGCTGGTTTGGGTTGGTTTGGGTTGTTTTGGGTTGGTTTGGATTGGTTTGGGTTGGTTTGAGTTGGTTTGGGCTGGTTTGGGTTGGTTTGGTTTGTGTTTGGTTGTTTTGGGCTGGTTTGGGCTGGTTTGAGTTGGTTTGGGTTGTTTTGGGTTGGTTTGGGTTGTTTTGGGCTGGTTTGGGTTGGTTTGGGTTGTTTTGGTTTAGTTTGAGTTGGTTTGGGTTGGTTTGGGTTGTTTTGTGTTGTCTTGGGCTGGTTTGGGTTGTTTTGGGTTGGTTTGGGTTGTTTTGAGCTGGTTTGGGTTGGTTTGGGTTGGTTTGGGATGGTTTGGATTGTTTTGGGTTCTTTTGGGCTGGTTTGTGTTGTCTTGGGCTGGTTTGGGTTGGTTTGGGTTGGTTTGTGTTGTCTTGGGCTGGTTTGGGTTGTTTTGGTTTAGTTTGAGTTGGTTTGGGTTGTTTTGGGTTGTTTTGGGTTGTTTTGGTTTAGTTTGAGTTGGTTTGGGTTGTTTTGGGTTGTTTTGGGTTGGTTTGGGTTGTTTTGGGCTGGTTTGGGTTGGTTTGGGTTGTTTTGGTTTAATTTGAGTTGGTTTGGGTTGATTTGGGTTGTTTTGGGCTGGTTTGGGCTGGTTTGGGTTGGTTTGGGCTGGTTTGGGTTGTTTTGGGTTGGTTTGAGTTGGTTTGGGTTGGGTTCTGTTGTGTTGTTTTGGGCTGGTTTGGTCTGGATTGGGCTGGTTTGGGTTGTTTGGGGCTGGTTTGGGTTGGTTTGGTTTGGGTTTGTTTGGTTTGGGCTGGTTTGGGTTGTTTTGGGTTGTTTTGGGCTGGTTTGGGCTGGTTTGGGTTGGTTTGGGCTGGTTTGGGCTGGTTTGGGTTGTTTTGGGCTGATTTGGGTTGCTTTGGGTTGGTTTGGGCTGGTTTGGGTTGTTTTGGGTTGTTTTGAGTTGGTTTGGGCTGGTTTGGGTTGGTTTGGGCTGGTTTGGTTTGTTTGGGGCTGGTTTGGGGGTGTTTATCCATTCCTGTTTTTTGCAGGGGAAAATGAGCACATGCAGGAAACCCCAGACAAGTGAGGGCAGTGGGAAGGGCTGGAAGCAGAGCGGGAATTGTGGCCCACAGGGAAAAGGGGATGTGCATCCCTGGGAATTGTGGCCCCCAGGGCAATGGGGATGTGCATCCCTGGGAATTGTGGCCCACAGGGAAATGGGGATGTGCATCCCTGGGAATTGTGGCCCCCAGGGCAATGGGGATGTGCATCCATGGGAATTGTGGCCCCCAGGGAAATGGGGATGTGCATCCATGGGAATTGTGGCCCCCAGGGAAATGGGGATGAGCATCCATGGGAATTGTGGCCCCCAGGGAAATGGGGATGTGCATCCACGTCCACACATTCCTGAATCCAGGGCTCTCCTGGCTCCATTTTAGAACTCAAACAGAATTTCCCTCCCTCCTGCTCACTCTTCACGGATTTTTGTCCTACTTGTTCACACAACTATTTCTTAAAAATCTCCCTGCCTTTGTTTTGACAGGGTCGAACATTCCCCAGGGGGGTTCCAGGCATTCATGTGGAAAAGGGAAAAAAATAAAATGTTCCTTGCTGCAGCAGGAATGACCCAAAACTGCCTGACACTGCAGGTGCTGGGGGTGCCTGGCCTGGCGTTAGCAACTTTAATTGAATTATTGCCACGGGATAATGGGCTGATCCTTGGAGTCATTTTTAATTCTTTTGTTCTCATAACAACAAAATGGAAGAGACAGAAATGAAATCATTTTGGAGAGAGGGAGTGGGAGGGGAGGGCCCTGGGAGGTGGGCAGGGGGAATTGCTGTGGCTCCTTTGGGTTTGTTCCTTTTGCAGCCCCACATCTGCACTGCAAGGGAAATTCAAACACAAACCACATTTTTCTGGCACAAAATGCTCTGTGCCAAACGAGCAAAGCTGGATGAGCAAAGCCCTGAGTGCTGAGGCATCAAACAGAAAATTTTGCAATATATAAATATATATATTTGTGTGTGTTACATCATCCATCTGATATAGATACAGATCCTAAAACTGAAGCTCCTGAAGCTCTGAACTCCTCGTTTCCTGTCCCTCTCCTCAGTGACATTCAAGTGCTTCACTTTGTCCTGCCCTTCACCTGCAGCTCGAGGGATTCTTGAACCCTGAACCTTGGGGGCAGGAGGGAATCATCCTTCCCTGACCTCGGCTTTTCTTGGCAAATCATCAGCAAAATCCGTGGCAAAATTCTTGGCAAATCATCAAAAATCTCCGTGGTTGGTGGTGGGAGAGGAGTTCCATCCATAGAAGAGCAAAGGGGAAGGATCATTCCAGAGCTGTGGTATTTTTGGGGTGCCCCGTGGCAGGAAGGAAATGATAAATCTGACTCCATGTCCTTAGAAGGCTGATAACATTATATATTATATTATATTATATTATATTATATTATATTATATTATATTATATTACATTACATTATATTATTGTTATATTATATTATATTATATTACATTATATTATAATATTGTTCTATTACATTATATTATATCACATCATATTATTCTATATTAATTATATTATATTGTTATATCATATATCAAATATATCATATAATTTTTATATTAATTGCATTATATAATATTTATTATTTATTTCTATTTGATTATATTTGCTTCTCTGCCAGAGGAACTCTTGTAAAATCTTCCAAGCTGAAGGTGACTTGTTTTGTTTTGGAGCACGAGCAGAATTCTCTCCTTTCCATAGCAACTGGAGTTTGACAGCAGAAATGTCGGGTGCTTGGGGAGATGTTCAGCTTTGGCTGAAGGTTTTTTGACAAAAAAAAAAACACAGTCAGAAATGTAGAAGCTTCTTTATTTGTATTAAATAAAATTCGATATTACTTAGGGACAGCCTGAGAGAAAATGAGGGAATATTATTTGTTGTATTGTCTGAGCAATACAAATTTAGGGCTGAGGGCAAAAGAAACCAAAGGAAATTGTTGGGAACAAGGAAGAAAGTGTGAAAGCAGGGACATTCACACCTTATTGCTGCAGCTGCCACCAGCCAAGGAAATCCTTCCCAGTCCCGTGAACTCTGCTGCTCTGTCTTGCAGTATCTCACTTATCTGGAGATGATTTGGAAATGAACTGGCTGGAAAATAAAAGGGTTGGGAGCTCGTCTGAGGGGGGGTTTAATTCTGTCTCCTACGTGATCACTAAGGAGAAAATGCTGATAATGGCAGGGGCTGGGATGGCAAAATGAACCAGCTGGGCTGGGGATTTGGGATTTGGGGGAAATGTTGTGGGGAAATACCCCTGGGGAAGGAGAATGAACCCTCAGCACCTCAGCAAACCCACAGCACCCCAATTTTTCAATTTAAAACAGATCCACAACATCTCAGTTCCTTTAATTTAAAACAAACCAACAGCACCTCAACAAACTCACAGCACCCCAATTCCTGAGTGTAAAACAAACCCACAGCACCCCAATTCCTTCAAAACAAGCCCACAGCATCCCAATTCTTCAGTTTAAAACCAACCCACAGCACCTCAATTCTACGGTTTAAAACAAACCCACAGAACTTCAATTCCTTCAATTTAAAACAAACCCACAGCACCCCAGTTCCTGAGTATAAAACAAAACCAGAGCACCTCAATTCTTTCAAAACAAACCCACAGTTCCTCAATTCCTTCAGCTAAAACAAATTCACAGCACCCTAATTCCTGAATGTAAAACAAACCCACAAAACCTCAACAAACCCACAGCACCCCAATTCCTCCAGCTAAAACAAACTCACAGCACCCCAATTCCTTCAAAACAAACCCAAAACACCTCAGCTCCTGAGAGTAAAACACACCCACAGCACCCCAATTCCTGAGTGTAAAACAAACCCACAGCACCCCAATTCTTCAATTCTAAGCAAACCCACAACACCCCAAGTCCTGAGTATAAAACAAACCCACAGCACCTCAACAAACCCACAGCACCCCAATTTTTCAGTTTAAAACAAACCAACAGCACTTCAGTTCCTGAGGGTAAAACAAACCTACAACACCTCAATTCCTTCCATTTAAAACAAAGCCACAGCACCCCAATTCTTCAGTTTAAAACAGACCCACAGCACCTCAATTCCTTCAAAACAAACCCAAAACACCTCAACTTCTGAGAGTAAAACACACCCACAGCACCCCAATTCCTGAGAGTAAAACTGACCCACAGCACCCCAGTTTTACCCTGAGAGTAAAACACACCCAAAGCACCCCAATTCCTGAGTGTAAAACAAACCCACAGCACCCCAGTTTTACCCTGAGTGTTAAACTGACCCACAGCACCCCAATTCCTTCAATTCTAAGCAAACCCACAACACCCCAATTCCTGAGAGTGAAACAAACCCACAGCACCTCAATTCTTCAGTTTAAAACAAACCAACAGCACTTCAGTTCCTGAGGGTAAAACAAACCTACAACATCTCAATTCCTTCAAAACAAACCCAAAACACCTCAACTCCTGAGAGTAAAACAAACCCACAGCACCCCAGTTTTACCCTGAGTGTTGAACTGACCCACAGCACCCCAATTCCTGAGAGTGAAACAAACCCACAGCACCCCAATTCTTCAGTTTAAAACAAACCTCAATTCCTTCAAAACAAACCCAAAACACCTCAGTTCCTGAGTGTAAAACAAACCCAAAGCACCCCAATTCCTGAGAGTGAAACAAACCCACGGCACCTCAATTCTTCAGTTTAAAAGAAACCAAGAGCACTTCAGTTCCTGAGAGTTAAACAAACCCACAGCACCCCAAGTTCTTCAATTCTAAGCAAACCCACAACACCCCATGTCCTGAGTATAAAACAAACCCACAGCACCTCAACAAACCCACAGCACCCCAATTGTTCAGTTTAAAACAAACCAACAGCACTTCAGTTCCTGAGAGTAAAACAAACCCACAACACCTCAATTCCTTCCATTTAAAACAAACCCACAGCACCCCAATTCTTCAGTTTAAAACAGACCCACAGCACCTCAATTCCTTCAAAACAAACCCAAAACACCTCAACTTCTGAGAGTAAAACACACCCAAAGCACCCCAATTCCTGAGAGTGAAACAAACCCACAGCACCTCAATTCTTCAGTTTAAAACAAACCAAGAGCACTTCAGTTCCTGAGGGTAAAACAAACCCACAACACCTCAATTCCTGAGAGTAAAACACACCCACAGCACCCCAATTCCTTCAATTCTAAGCAAACCCACAACACCCCATGTCCTGAGAATAAAACAAACCCACAGCACCTCAACAAACCCACAGCACCCCAATTCTTCAGTTTAAAATAGACCCACAGCACCTCAATTCCTTCAAAACAAACCCAAAACACCTCAACTCCTGAGTGTAAAACACACCCACAGCACCCCAGTTCCTGAGTGTAAAACAAACCCACAGCACCCCAAGTCCTGAGAGTGAAACAAACCCACAGCACCTCAATTCTTCAGTTTAAAGCAAACCAAGAGCACTTCAGTTCCTGAGAGTAAAACAAACCCACAACACCTCAATTCCTTCCATTTAAAACAAACCCACAGCACCCCAATTCTTCAGTTTAAAACAAACCTCAATTCCTTCAAAACAAACCCAAAACACCTCAGCTCCTGAGTGTAAAACACACCCACAGCACCCCAGTTTTACCCTGAGTGTGAAACAGGCCCACAGCACCCCAATTCCTTCAATTCTAAGCAAACCCACAACACCTCACATCCTGAGTATAAAATAAACCCACAGTACCCCAATTCCTGAGAGTAAAACTGACCCACAGCACCTCAGTTTTACCCTGACAGTAAAACAAACCGACAGCAACCCAATTCCTGAGAGTAAAACTGACCCACAGCACCCCAATTCCTTCAAAGCAAACCCACGGCACCCCAGTTCCTCAGGATCCTGGTTCTGGGGCACAAAGGACCCTCCCTGTCCCTGCTCTCCATCAATAGATGGAGCTGGTTCCACACAAATCCTGGGAAGTCACTCCTGGGAGGCCCCGGGGGCTCCTGCAGCCACCAGGATGAGAGGGAGCACATCAAACAGAGCTGGCAGCCCTTGAAAATGGAGCTGGCATTGTTAGCCCACCAAAATACATATGGATGAGCAAGATAAGGGGTTTTTTAAGGACCAATTCATTAAGTTCTGATGAATTTCCATCTTATACCTGCTACAGTGCTTGAGTTTATTGGGAGTAATGTTTTTATCAGCTGCCAACTCCCTTTGGTGACTTCTCTTTCATGAATTTTTTTTTTGGTTTTGAGATAAAACAATGCATTTTAGAGAAGCTGCTGATGACTCTGACATTTGCCCAGAAACTCTTCTTTCTTACAGCTGCAGTTTGAAAATTAATTCCTCCTTGCAATTCCACTTTTTATTATGAATTTAACCACTGTCACTGGTCTGAAACGTTATAAGTTCATTTTGGAAGGGCTGAATTCCCAGAAATTTTGGGTTGTCTCTGCATTCAGGGGTGAGCAGGGGTGGGAGGGTTTTTTATTCTGCTGGTGGCTGTGAGGTCCCAGGAGCTGAGGTGGATTTTGGGGGAGGACAGGAACAGCAGCTCCTTCTGGGCCTGGTTACTGAGAAATAAAGGGTTGGTTTGGTGAAAAAAGACACCAAAATTGGAGAAGCCTCAGGCTGTGACAGCTCTGCCTCACCTGGAACTGCTGCACAAAGCCCAGGAGCCACCCGGGGCTGTTTGGGATCCAGGATGGGATCAAGACAAGGAAACCTGGTGGGGTAATTCCATCCTGTGGATTCTGTTCCAGGGGAGATCAGGAAACAAAACTGGAGAGGCTGAAACAGAGATGGGGTAGGGAAGGGAGGAAGAGCGGGGTTTGGGAAAAGGAGGAAGAGCCAGGTTTGGGAAGGGGAGGAAGAGCTGGGTTTGGGAAAGGGAGGAAGAGATGGGTTTGGGAAAGGGAGAAAGAGCTGGGTTTGGGAAAGGGAGGAAGAGATGGGGGAAGAACTGGGTTTGTTTGGGAAAGGGAAGCAGAGCTGGGTTTGGGAAAGGGAGGAAGAGCTGGGTTTGGGAAGCGAAGCTGGGTTTGTTTGGTAAGGGGAAGCAGAGCTGGGTTTGGGATCCAGAGCTGGGTTTGGGAAGGGGAGGAAGAGCTGGGTTTGGGAAGCAAAGCTTGGTTTGTTTGGGAAAAGGAAGAGGAAGCAGAGCAGGATTTGGGAAGCAGAGCTGGGTTTAGGAAGAGGAAGCAGAGGTGGGTTTGGGAAGAGGAAGCAGAGGTGGGTTTGGGAAGGGGAAGAGGAAGAAGAGCTGGGTTTGTTTTGGAAAGGGAAGCAGAGCTGGGTTTGGGAAAGGGAAGCAGAGCTGGGTTTGGGTTTGGGAGGCAGAGCTGGGTTTCTTTGGGAAGGGGAAGCAGAGCTGGTTTGATTTAGGAAAGGGAGGCAGAGCTGAGCTTAGGAAGCAGAGCTGGAGTTGGGAAGGGGAAGCAGAGCTGCGTTTGGGAAGGAGGAAGCAGAACTGGGTTTGGGAAGCAAAGCTGGGTTTGGGAAGGGGAGGCAGAGCTGGGTTTGGGAAGCAGAGCTGGGGCCGGGTTTGGGAAAGCAAACACCGTCACTCCACATTTTTAATGAGCCACCCGGGCAGGCCCTGAGGAGCCATCATCCCCCAGGAGTTAATTGATATTAAAGTTGGTGTTTCTCCTCTAATAAATTGCAGCAGAGGAGAGAAACTTTCCCCGGTGAGGCAGCAGCAGCAGCTCCTCCTTTTCCCCGGAGAGGAAGGATCCCAGCGTGGTTTTCATCCTCTGCCCCCACAGGTTGCTGACGGGGTTTGGTTAAAAACATCCCCTTTGTTCTGGCAGGTAATCATGGGCTGGCCCTGATAGCATCACAAATCCCCTGATCACGGGATCCTTATCAGGGCCTCAGCAGCACCGGCCGTCCCCAGGATGTGGCTTTAATTAAAATGACAATACGGGACAGCCAGGTGAGATTCCCCGGCCTGGCAGCATCAGCCTGCAGAGGGACAGGGTAATAAATGGCTTTTATCTGCCAGAGGGAGAGGGCAGGGAAGAGATTTGCTGATGCTTTAATCAGCTGTTGCTGGATGGAACTTCACTTGGAGGTTGTAGGGAAGGTGTGAGGAGCCCATGGAGCCCAAAACACCCAAAACCCTGAGCTGAAATGATAAAGGGAGGCTGGAACTGGGCTGGGATGGTTTGCACCTCACCTTTGGGGATGGGCATGTTGGGTTTTGGGGTGTAGAACACAGGATTCTGGAGCACAAAATCTGGGCTGGGTTGGTTCAGGGGGGATCTGTTCTCAGAAACTGCAGAAATTGGGGCAGGAGCATCCCCAGGGCTGGAGATGGTTTATTTGTTAATTGGACGTGGGGGAAAGTTGTTTGGAGTGATTAGCCAGACTCAAAGTTGTGTCTGACTGTCTCAGACATTCACAGGTTTTTTAAATTATTCTTAAGAAAATATATATATTATTATTCTATTTATATATATTATATAAATTATATATTTTATAATATACATTATATATTATATAAATTATAAAAAATATACACAATATAATTTATATATTATATATTATAATATATATAAAATATATTATACATTATACATTATATATTATATATTATATATTATATTTTATATTTTATATTTTATATATTATATATTATATATTATATATTATATATTATATATTATATATTATATATTATATATTATATATTATATATATTATTCTTCTCTTTTTTTAAGTATTCTTAAGAAAATATATACAAGAAAAAAATATATAACATAATACATATAATATATAAATATTTCCTGGGACTGGCAGAATTTTATTGCAAATCTCAGCTTGGCTCCAGACCCAAGAGCAATTTCCTGGCAGTCACATTCCCACCTTAAAATATAGAGCTGGTTTAGAAATGTGAATCTCTTTGTCTTAGTTCATTACAGCCACCCTTTAAATAATCAGTAATTACCAGCCTTTAACCTTTAGATTTAACCCAAGACAGCAGTTATTTAATATTATTGTAACTTTAAGTGTTGAGGAAAGGAAGAAATCTGTATTTCAAAGCAATTTAGTCTTGAGGTTTTATCATATGATCTGGGCTTTTAACAGCTTCATAATTATTCCTACCTGGGCTGTCTCCTTCTGCCTCCCTTCCCACAAATCTTCTTTATTGCAGGATTAAGGAATTGTCTCCTTCAGCTTCCTGGGCACAGGGCAGGAGAGGAATTGAGGAATTAAAGGGGAATTGAGGCAGAAAGAGGGACCCTGGGTCAAAGCTGAAGGGAAAAGTCCCTGGAAAACCCTGAAATTCCCAAATGTGTGCACTTCAGTCCTTGCTCTGGGCTTTGTTGTGTTCCATTTTTCAGGAATTTATTGACCTGAGCAGTTAAAATAGATATTTACTGTATATTGTATAAATATATATGGTATATATAATATATAAAATATATATAATATACAATATATATAATATATATATAATATATATTATATATTTGTATGATATATAATATATTGTATAAATTTAGAAATTTATTGTCCTGAGCAATTAAAATAAATATTTATTGTAGATTGTATAAATAAAATATATAATATAATATAATATAATATAATATGTATTATATTATTAGTTACTGAACAACTGGAAAACAATGGTGTGGCTGGCTGAAGGTGATCCCCTTTGGATGGAACAACACCCTCTGCTTGCAGACAGCTCCAAGGGTCAGAGCAGACCCTACAGCTTGGCAGAAGGGGCCCAAAGAGGAGTTTGTAGGGTTTAAAATGTAACACAGGATGGTAATGTAATGATTCTTATAGGCTGTATGGAAATGCTGTAGGATTTGTGTCTTGTACTAGATTGGTTAGTGAGAATTAGAATATTCAACACAGAAGATGATTTATTGTATTGGAACGGGAACTTCGAGCACACTTTTCTTCCCTTCTCTTCTCTTTGCTCTTCCCACTGCATCTTCCACTTCTTCCCACACTCTCAGTTCTCACCCCTTTTACTCTCTTACGTTCTCCCCCTCTCTTCTCAGTCCTGCTCTGAGCTGTGGCTGCAGCTCCCAGCAGGGCCCTGCACCCAGGCCCTTTGCAATAAACCCCAAATCCCAGCAGGGCCCTGCACCCAAACCCCTTGCAATAAACCCCAAATCCCAGCAGGGCCCTTTGCAATAAACCCCAAATCCCAGCAGGGCCCTGCACTTGGCCCTTTGCAATGAACCCCAAATCCCAGCAGGGCCCTGCACTTGGCCCTTTGCAATAAACCCCAAATCCCAGCAGGGCCCTTTGCAATGAACCCCAAATCCCAGCAGGGCCCTCATCCAGGCCCTTTGCAATAACCCCAAATCCCAGCAGGGCCCTTTGCAATAAACCCCAAATCCCAGCAGGGCCCTGCACTTGGCCCTTTGCAATAAACCCCAAATCCCAGCAGGGCCCTGCCCCCAGGCCCTTTGCAATAAACCCCAAATCCCAGCAGGGCCCTTTGCAATGAACCCCAAATCCCAGCCCTGGCTGCAGAGATCTCTTGTCTCCGTTCGTCCCGACCGTGCAACCCCCGCACCCGAACCAACAGGGATGGAAATGTTGAATTTTTGTTGGCCGAGCACGTTCGGGATGGAAATGTTGAATTTTTGTTGGCCGAGCACATTCGGGATGGAAATGTTCAATTTGCGTTGGCCGAGCACGTTCGGGGCCGGCTGCTTCCCTCTGCTGCACGCAGCCAGAAGTGCTCAGGAGCTGTCGGACAATTCCCTTTTCCTGACCCAAAAATGGAGCAACTCAGAGGCATTTTCAAAACTTTCAATCCCTGTTTCAGTCTCTTGAAAAGGGTGAGACAATACAGATAGTAAAATTCACACCATCACAATCAGAAGCCAGGTATTTCCTATTTACGATACATTATTGTCTCAGTGATATTTTCTGAAAAATCTCTTTGTGGTGGTCCCAGGATGAGGGAAGAGATGAAAATCTTGACTCCATGTTTCAGAAGGCTGATTTATTATTTTATGATATATATTAAAAGAAAATGACATATTAAAACTATACTAAAGAATAGAGGAAATTATTTCATCAGAAGGATTTGAAAGGTATAGAAAGGAATGATAATAAAATCTTGTGGCTGCTCACAGCCTCAATACAGGTGGCTGTCATTGGTCATCAAGTAAAAACAATTCACATGCTGGGTAAACAATTCTCTAAGTCATATTCCAAAGCAGCAAAACATGGAGAAGCTGAAGTTTCCCAGCTTCTCAGGAGAAAAGATCCTAAGGAAAGGATGTTTCATAAAACATGTGTGTGACATCTCTTTGCCCAGGGTTTTCCAGAGGGAGGAGGAGCTGTGGGATCAGTCCAGGACAATGCAGGCAGGGGCAGTGTCCCTGATCAAACCCAACAGTTTGCAGTTTAATTTCATTCAGTGGTGGCTTCTCCTTCCCAGGCTCCTGGGGCTGCAATGTCCAGAGGATGCTCAGATTTTGTCATTGGCCTCCTGCACAATCCCAGGGTGGGAAAAGCCCCCCAAGGCCACCAGGCTGTGCCCCATGCCCAGCCCAGAGCTCTCAGTGCCACCCCCAGGCCTTCCTTATCTCCCTGGGTATCCACACCCCCGGGATGATAATGCCAGTGCAGGTGGGACCAAGGCATGGATTCACACAGGTCTAAAGAGGGCCTGGAATTGCATAAAAATTAAATTATAATGAATGCTGAAGTTGGAATTCTTCCTCGCCCAGTTGGAGGATGAAGCACCTGCTTCACTTCCAGAAGGAAATGCTGCAGGTGAAATTTCAAGTGTGGCTGATTTCCCCAAATTACAAATCAGGTATGAAGATTATGACGTTTTCTAAATGCCTGGGCATTAGGAGTCCTAAAACCAGTGAGTGAAATTCAGCTGTGACTTTCTCCCCCCTGCCAGGTAAATGCACATTCCCCATCCTGACCTCAGCCAGCCTCTCCAGCATTTTGCTTTTTATCAGATCCACTTTGCCCTGTTGCTCTTTGGAACGAGCAAACACAGGGAAATGCAAATAATTGCATTGCATTTCATCTCGGATTAATGAATTTAATAAATAATATAGATTTGCAGCTCATCAGAGCTGCTGGCTTGTGACAGATCAAATGGGGACTTCACTTGAAAGCAAGTGGCTGGGAATTGTTTAGAGAAACATCATGAGGGTTTTTAAAGAGGTTTTTTCCTCATCTCTGAGGAGGATGAAGTTTGTCCTTTGAAATAAAAGAGCTTCTCTATCTTTATATATGGGGTTTTTTATTGATGTGGAAACAAAAGAACACAAAACTTGAGGGAGCTGCAAAAGGAGAGGAGAGGAGAGGAGAGGAGAGGAGAGGAGAGGAGAGGAGAGGAGAGGAGAGGAGAGGAGAGGAGAGGAGAGGAGAGGAGAGGAGAGGAGAGGAGAGGAGAGGAGAGGAGAGGAGAGGAGAGGAGAGGAGAGGAGAGGAACAACTAAATCTCATTAGAGAACTAATTCTCCAATATCTGATTTTATTCCCAGCCTGGCAGAATGGGACTCTGTCTGGATGGGACAAGGATGAGGGAAGTTTCAGAACTAATCTCCAATATCTGATTTTATTCCCAGCCTGGCAGGGCAGGATCCTGGATGGGGCAGGATCCTGGATGGGGCAGGGATGAGGGAATGTGTTCAGAAATAAATCTCCAATACCTATTTTTATTCCCAGCCTGCCAGAGAGGGATCCTGGACGGGGCAGGGATGGGAGAATGTGTTCAGAGCAGGGATGAGGCAATGTGTTCAGGACTAATCTCAAATACCTGTTTTTATTTCCATCCTGGCAGAGTGGAGCAGGGATGAGGGAATATGTTCAGAACCGAATCTCCAATATCTGATTTTATTCCCAGCCTGGCAGAATGAGATCCTGGATGGGGCAGGGATGAGGGAATGTGTTCAGAACTAATCTCCAATACCTGTTTTTATTCCCAGCTTGCCATAGTGGGATCCTGGATGGGGCAGGGATGAAGCAATGTGTTCAGGATTAATCTCCAGTACCAGTTTTTATTTCCATCCTGGCAGGGTGGGGCAGGGATGAGGGAATATTCAGAACTATCTGGTTTTATTCCCAGCTGGCAGAGCAGGGCAGGGATGAGGAAATATTCAGAACTATCTGGTTTTATTCCCAGGGATGAGGGAATGTGTGACGGTGGTCACAGGGGTTTTTAGAGGATGGAAGAGCCAGGATCTTGATTCCATGATCAGAAGGCTTGATTTATTTTATTATAATATATATATAACATTATAACTATACTACATAGAGATAGAAAGAAGAGGAGCTTCTTCAGAAGCTGGCTATGCTAAGAAGGAGCTAGAAAGAATAATAACAAAGGTCTGTGTCTTGGCAGAGAGCGAGAGCAGCTCCATCATGAGTGGTCAGTAGATCCAAACATCTACAGGGGACCAACCACGGGTGGACCTGTTGCATTCCACAGCAGCAGATAATAATTGTTTACATTTGCTGCTGAAACCTCTCAGCTCCAGCAGGGAAAATCCCAAGAAAGGATTTTTCACAAAGGATGTCTGCGACAGGAGTGTGTTCTATAAACACCAGGGGATCCCAAACTCCTCCGTCTCTGTGAGTGTGGGACAGCAGGGGCAGCTGGAGGGTGCCCAAACTCTGGGCAGAGGAGGAAAAAGCTGAATTTCAGCAGTTTGGGGCATTCCCGGTGTCCTGAACGCTTTGATCTCCGCACGATCCTGGCTCTGCTGGCCGGGCTGGGCCGGAGCTTTCAGCACCCCCGCAATTCCTGTGATTTGTCCTGGCCGGGGCTGCTCTGCTCTCCCTGCATTATTCACCTGTGCTCAGGTGTGAACACCTGCAGCTGCTCCCCGTGCCGAACATCAATGGCTCAGGTGCGTTCATTCTGTTTTATCCCTGCTCTGTGGCATCGCGGGGATGTTTTCGTTTGCCGGAGCAGCAGAAGGAGGCAGCTGCCTTTCATCTGAGCCCCAGCCCCTCTCTGGCTCGCAGGTGATGGAAATCCGGATTTATGGCACGGCACAGGTGGGGAGCTCCGAGGGCATCCATCAAACAGCCACACACGGAGCTCACCTGGTGCAGGCTCTGAGCTGAGACCCTCTGCAAGCTCAGCTGGAACGTCCTGCTGAGCCTCCTGGATGATTTTATTTTATTTTATTTTATTTTATTTTATTTTATTTTGCATTTTATTTTATTTTATTTTATTTTATTTTATTTTATTTATTTTATTTAAATTTTTCTTTTAATATTTCTTTTATTTTATTTTATTATTTTATTTTATTTTATTTTACTTTATTTTATTTTGCTTTATTTTATTTTGCATTTTATTTTAATTTTTATTTTATTTTTATTTTATTTTAATTTTATTTTATTTTACTTTGCTTTATTTTATTTTGCATTTTATTTTAAATTTTACTTTATTTTTATTTTATTTTATTTTCATTTTATTTAATTTTAATTTAGTTTAATTTAATTTTATTTTATTTAAATTTTATTTTATTTTTATTTTATTTTATTTTGCATTTTATACTTTTTTTTTTTTTTTTTTTTAATTTTATTTATTTATTTATTTATCTTATTTTATCCTATTTTATTTATATTTATATTTTATCTTATTTCATTTTATACTTTATTTTATTTTTATTTCAGCCTGCAGCTCTCTGGCTGATTGAAAACAATCTCCACGAAGATTTCCTCTGCAGCTGGGAAGTTCAGGGAGCCAATGAGGATTGCAGGAGTCTCCTCAGTGCCCAGCTGGGGGACACAAAACCAAACCTGAGATGGAGAAAAAGGATCCCAGGAGTTCCTGTGGGGAGGAGATTTTGGACTCTGGATCCTCTCTGCCCCTCCCAGGGGCGTTCTCCAGCTGGGATGTGATCAAGGTGTTCAGGAAAGGCCAAACCAGAGCAACTTCCTCCTTTTTGCTTTTTATTTCGTTTTCTTTTTGGCAGGGTTTTATTGCAGCCGCCTCCAACTTGCAGGAAATGCAGCTCCAGATGTGGGACATGGCCCAGGCCTGCATTCCTGGAATCCCTGAAGGGCCCTGCTGTGCTCAGAGCTCCATTCCTGCATTTTATTCTGCACTCCTGCATTTATTCTGCACTCCTGCATTTATTCTGCACTCCTGCATTTTATTCTGCACTCGTTTATTCTGCACTCCTGCATTTATTCTGCACTCCTGTTCATTCTGCACTCGTTTATTCTGCACTCCTGCATTCATTCTGCACTCCTGCATTTATTCTGCACCCCTGTTTATTCTGCACTCCTGTTTATTCTGCACTCGTTTATTCTGCACTCATTTATTCTGCACTCATTTATTCTGCAGCAGCGCCTGAAGGACGGATAACTTCAGCTTCAGCAGGAGCCGCCTCACCCCGAGATTTTATTTTTGTGGAATATTCTGCTTATTTCCATTTCCAAGTGCGCTGATTGAAGCCACAGCTGCTGCCCTTATTTCTACTTTTGCTCTCTCCTTCCCCACCAGAGCTGCGTTAGGAGCTGAGCACTCGGTATTTTTATCTGAAGCACCAAACACAGACTCCGTGGCGTAGGCAAAAATCCATAATTAGTGGGGCTCGAGGCAGAAGTGGCTGCACTGACGTGGGCAGGCTCAGAGGATGCTCTGCCACGTGAAAACTTTCCCAGCTCTGCCCCTCCGTGGGGTTTTGGTTTGGTTTTTGTTTTTATTATTATTATTATTATTGTTATTTTTTTATTATTTTCCTTGGCAGCATCAAACACAGAGAAATGACCTAAAAGGCTGTTGAAGAAAATGCATTTTTCATATATTTGCTCCATGCCTTTGTGAGCTGGAGCCTGGCAAACACACGTTGGTGAGGGAATAAGGAATCTTCTGATGTGATGCGCTCAGATATTGATTTTTCCCCTTTCCCTCTCTCTTAAAATTCTGTTTACAAATTCCTTTTGCTTTAATTATTTGTTTCCTCCTGAAGGCAGCACAAAGGCAGGTGCTGAGCCCTGCTCTTCAGGAGATGGCACCAACCCTGCTGCATCCTCACAGCCCCTTCCAGGCAGGGATTGCAGAACATTTTGTGCTGGCTGAGCCCCCCAAAAGCTGAGAAACGAGTGGGGTTTGGGGCTGGGATGGGGTGAGATCAGGGGGCACGGCTGGGGATGAGCCCTGAGCATCCCTGGGCCCCATGGAAATGGAGTTGGTTTCCAAAATGGGGTGGAAATCGAGTTTATTTCCAAAAAGGAGGATGGAAATGGAGTTGGTTTTCAAAATGGGGTGGAAATGGAGTTGGTTTCCAAAAGGGGAAGGAAATAGAATTTATTTCCAAAAGGGAAGTGGAAATGGAGTTCATTTCCAAAAGGGGGATGAGCCCTGAGCTCTGCCCTGGGCCCCCATGGAAATTCATTTCCAAAAGGGGGTGGAACTGGAGTTGATTTCCAAAAGAAAGGGGATGAAGCCTAAGCTCTGCTTGAAATGGAGTTCATTTCCAAAAGGGGGATGAGCCCTGAGCATCCCTGGGCCCCATGGAAATGGAGTTGGTTTCCAAAAGGCAAGTGGAAATCGAGTTTATTTCCAAAAGGAGGATGGAAATGGAGTTGATTTCCAAAAGGAGGATGAGCCCTGAGCGTCCCTGGGCCCCATGGAAATGGAGTTTATTTCCAAAAGGGGGTGGAAATGGAGTTTATTTCTAAAAAGGAGGATGGAAATGGAGTTGATTTCCAAAAGAAAGGGGATGAGCTCTAGGCCCTGCTCAACACCTGGTAGAAATAGAGTTTGTTTCCAAAAGGGGATGGAAATGGAGTTGATTTCCAAAAGGAGGATGAGCCCTGAGCTCTGCTCTGGACCCCAGTGGAAATGAAGTTAATTTCCAAAAGGGGGATGGAAATTGAGTTGGTTTCAAAAAGAAAGGGGATGAGCCCAGAACTCTGCTCAAGATGGGATGGAAATGGAGTTTATTTCCAAAAGGAGGTGGAAATGAAGTTTATTTCCAAAAGGGGAGTGAGGCCTGAGCTGTGCCTTGTGCCCCAACGGAAACAAAGTTTATTCTCAAAAGGAGGTGGAAATAGAGCTGATTTCCAAAAGGGGACAGAAATTGAGTTGATTTCCAAAAGGGGATGGAAATGGAATTTATTTCCAAAAGTGGAATGGAAATGGAGTTTATTTCCAAAATAAAGGGGCTCTGGTCAACGCCTGATGGAAATGGAGTTGATTTCCAAAAGGGGATGGATATGGAATTTATTTCCAAAAGGGGATGGGAAATGGAGTTTCATCCCAAAAGGGGGATGAGGCCTGAGCTATGCCTTGTACCCCAATGGAAAGGAAGTTTATTTCCAAAAGGGGGTGGGAATGGAGTTGATTTCCAAAAGAAAGGGGATGAGCCCTAAGATCTGCTCAACACCTGGTAAAAATGGAACTTATTTCCAAAAGGAGGGTGGAAATGGAGTAGATTTCCAAAAGGGAGATGAACCCTGAGCTCTGCTCTGGACCCCAATGGAAACTAAGTTTATTTCCAAAAGGAGCATGGAAATAGAGTTTATTTCCAAAAGGGAAGTGGAAATGGAGTTTATTTCCAAAAGGGAAGTGGAAATGGAGTTGGTTTCCAAAAGGGAAGTGGAAATGGAGTTGGTTTCCAAAAGGGAAGTGGAAATGGAGTTGGTTTCCAAAAGAGGGGTGAGCCCTGACCTCTGCTCTGGGCTGGACCCTGATGGAAATGGAGTTTCTTTCCAAAAGTGGAATGGAAATGGAGTTGATTTCCAAACTAAAAGGGGAATGGATTCCAAACTGCAACATCTTGGCCAGGAATTCCGCCGTGCTCCCCTTCCCCAGCCAGAATTCCCTGCAGGCACCTGATGCAAACAGGGCCTGGCTGTTCCTGCCCTGTGCTGGGGGAATCTCCACTCCTGAGCATCAAATCCCATTTTGTGCCTTCCCCTGCCCCGTTTGTGCAGGGTTTGTGTCCCACACAGCTCTGACACGCTGGATTCCCCGTGGCTTTGCCCCTTTCCTCTCCTCCTGTGGAAAGGAAAAACCACAAATTGCCCAAATCCTGTGTCCTGGCTGGGTCCTGGGGCAGAGCCTGGCAGAGCTGCTGTTCTTCATGGCCACAATTCCTAATCCAGGTGCTGCCCCTGCTTCCCAACCTCTCCCTGGCTGGATTTATCCAGAGCAGAGCAGTCGTGGCTCCACTTGGGCAGGGCCAGGAGTTCCTGGCCTTGGACCCTTGAGGAGTGTCCTGATCAGGTGTGTGATAAAAATATCGATGTGCAATTAGCTGGGGAAGGGAAATGCTGCTGCTGCTGCGGGCAAGAAACAGAATTTTAGATCACAGCCCCCTGCAATATTGATAACAACAGCCCAGAACGGACGGGTGGGCTCGGGGGGTTTCTCATCCTCTTCCTGGGCACAGGGATGGGATTTGAGGGGTTTGGGTGCAAACGTGGGAGGGTAAAGGGTGGAGCGATCTGGGGAGGGTGGAGAGGGGCAGGGAGGGGACAGGGCCACGCTTGGTGTCACAGATTGGTGTCACAGATTGGTGTCACAGATTCGTGTCTGAGATTGGTGTCATAGATTGGGTGTCACAGCTTGGTGGCACAGCCTGGCCTCGGGGCTGCTTCCAGCGGGTGGGGCTGGTGGGTCCCGCACGCCCGGGTAGGGGGGACAGTGTGGGACGGGCCCTGGGCGTGTCCCAGCTCACCTGGGCGTGTCCCTACCCAGCTCACCTGGGCATGTCCCCATCCCGCACACCTGGGTGTATCCCCTCGCACCTGGGCGTGTCCTCACCGCACACCTGGGCGTGTCCCCACCCCGCACACCTGGGCATGTCCCAGCTCACCTGGGCGTGTCCCCATCCCGCACACCTGGGCGTGTCCCCTCGCACCTGGGCGTGTCCCAGCTCACCTGGGCGCCCCTCCCCCGCCGCACTTTGGGGGGGAAGGGCCGGGTGGGGGGGGGGGGAGGATGTCGCGTGTCCCCATCCCCCCCCCCATCCCCCCCCCCCCACCCCGCACCTGCGCGCGCGCCGCCGGCAGGCCCCGCCCCGCGCGCCCCTAATTGGCTGCGGGGGGAGGGGCGGCTCATTAGCGATGCGGGCGCGCGCCGCGGCCCCGGAGTCGGCGGCGGCCGGAGCGGGGAGCGGAGCCCGCAACCCCGGGAGCCCAACAGCGAGGGGAGAGGAGCGGGCGAAACCCCCCGAAACCGCCCGAAACCACGGCTGATTCTCCGGCTGGAGCTCGGCTCCGCATCCCGGGGCTCCGCATCCCGCAGCTCCATCCCCGACTCTGCATCCCGCGGCTTCGCATCCCGGGGCTTCATATCCTGGTGCTCCGCATCCCGCAGCTCCATCCTCGGCTCCGCATCCCGGTGCTCCGCATCCCCGGCTCTATCCCCGGTTCCATCCCCGGCTCTGCACCCCGGACTCCGTCCCCGGTTCCATCCCCGGCTCTGAATCCCGGACTCCGTCCCCGGTTCCATCCCCGGCTCTATCCCCGGTTCCATCCCCGGCTCTGCATCCCGGACTCCATCCTCGGCTCCGCATCCCCGGTTCCATCCCCGGCGCTGCGGGCTCAGCATGGGCGGAGGAGCCCCGCGCCCGCGCCCGTGGCTGCTGCTGCTGCTGCTGGGGCTGTGCAGCTGGACGGCCGCGCTGCGAGGTAAGCGGGGCTCGTCCTGCCCTCCCCAGGGCGGCTCTGGGGTGCGGGGGGGGTCCCACCGGTTGCTGCGGGCGGGGATGGAGGAGCGGGAGATGCGCGATGCAAGGGATGGCGGGGACCCGCCGGGAAAAACATCCGCTGTCCCAGCGCCGGGAGAAATCCCACATCCGTGCTTCGGGAAAAATATCGGTTATCCCAGTTCCGACAGCACAACCCGCATCCCAGCTCCGGGAGAAATCCCGCGTCCCAGCGCTGGCAAAAACATCCGTTATCCCAGAGCCGGGAGAAATCCCACATCCCAGCGCTGGGAAAAACATCCGTTATCCCAGCTCCGGGAGAAACACCGGCATCCCAGCGCTGGGAGGAACACCGGCATCCCAGCACCGGGAGAAACACCGGCATCCCAGCGCTGGGAGGAACAGCCGCATCCTCCCTCGGTGAGGAGCATCCACATCCCATCTCCCGGAGAAACGCGCACCGCCCTGGGCACCGGGGGCGACGGCGCCGGGCTGCGCTGGGGGTCCGCGGGGTGGTCCCGGAATGGTCTCGGTGTGATCCCGGTCGTAGTCCCGGGATGGTTTCGAGCTGATCCCGGTCGTGGTCTCGGGGTGGTCTGGTTGTGGTCCCGGGGTGATGCCGGCCGAGGTCCGGGATGGCCCCCGGGTGGTCCTGGCCGTGGTCTCGGGCTGATCCCGGCCGTGGTGCCGGAGTGGTCTTGGGGTGATCCTGGCCGTGGTCTCGGGGTGGTCTCGAGGTGGTCCCGGCCGTGGTCTCCGGGTGATCCCTGCCGTGATTCCGGGATGGTACCGGGGTGGTCCCGGCTGTGGTCTCGAGGTGGTCCCGGCCGTGGTCTCCGGGTGATCCCTGCCGTGATTCCGGGATGGTCTCGGGGTGATCCTGGCCGTGGTACCGGGGTGGTCCCGGCTGTGGTCTCGAGGTGGTCCCGGCCATGGTCTCGGGACGATCCCAGCCGTGATTCCGGGATGGTCTCGGGGTGATCTCGATCGTGGTCCCGGCCGTGGTCCCAGGGTGATCCCGGGGTGGTCCCGGGGTGGTCGCGGCCGTTCGGCTCCCTGGGGCTCAGCGCATCCCCTCAGGCTGCGGCTCCGCGCTCGGAGCGCTCCGCGCTGTGCGGGGCAGGAGCCGCGGGCATCCCGCGGGGCCGGGGCCGCCTCCGGGCCCGGATACCGCTCGGGCTGTCCCGGGACGGGCTCGGGGACCCGCTCGGGCTGTCCCGGGACGGGCTCGGGGACCCGCTCGGGCTGTCCCGGGACGGGCTCGGGGACCCGCTCGGGCTGTCCCGGGACGGGCTCGGGGGGCTCGGTCTCTCCCCTGGGTGCCTCCGGCCGATGAGCACACGCGGTGGATCTGTTTCCAATCTGTTTCCCGTGTACTGGAGATGCTCCGAGTCCTTTATTTGATGATTTTATTTCACTTTTCGCTGGTGAATCACCGGAGGGCAGTCACCTCCTCACGGCACCCAGCAGAGGATGCCAGCAGCCCTCACCGCCCGGGTCCCGCACCCTCGGCGGGGCTGGCGGGGCTGCTCCGGGCGCTGCAGGTGCGGGGATGTGCGGGCGGGGCTGTGTCCTGCCTTTGGAGGAAGGAGCCCGCTGCGGTGAGCGCCTCTGTGATGTTCAGCACCAGCGCTGCTGCCGGCACAGCGCAGCGATCCGACTGTGCGGCTCCTCGCAGCCGAGCTCTCCCTCTGCACCTCCGGGCTGTCTGCGCTTCCATTTTCCTTTGGATTTCCTTTTTCCTTCCATTTCCTTCGGAATTTATGGGCTCTGCTCTCCGCAGAGGAGACCATCCTCAGGTGTAGCCTCGGGTTTGTGCCTTCCTGGAGCCTCCCTGGCCCCCTCACCTGCCCGGACCTCTCCCTACGTTGGTTCCAGCAGAGGCAAAACCAGGAGGATATAACAGCCAAAATGTGCTTTTTTGGGGATGTTTTGGGGGAGGAAAAGAACCCCCAACCAACCCCTAGAACCCCACCAGCTTAGAGGGCAGTGAAATAAAGGACGAGAGTAGAATGGGAAATAAGATTTCCTGGGTTTTGTTATACTCCCTGGCCCCCTCACCTACCTGGACTTCTCCCTGAATTGGCTGTGGCAGAGGCAAAGACAGGAGGATATAACACCCAAAATGTGCTTTTTTGGGGATGTTTTGGGGGAGGTAAAAACCCCCAACCAACCCCTAGAACCCCACCAGTTAGAGGGCAGTGGAATAAAGGACGAGAGTAGACTGGGAAATAAGATTTCCTGGGTTTTGTTATACTCCCTGGCCCCCTCACCTACCTGGACTTCTCCCTACATTGGTTCCAGCAGAAGCAAAGCCAGGAGGATTTAACAGCCAAAATGTGCTTTTTGGGGGGCTGTTTTGGGGCAGAAAGAAAACAGCCCCTGTAGGGGAGACCATCCTCAGGCATAGCCAAGGGCTTGTGCCTCCCTGGCCCCCTCACCTGCCCGGACTTCTCCCTAAATTATGGCTCCAGCAGAGGCAAAGCTGGGAGGATTTTAACAGCCAAAATGTGCTTTTTGGGGGAGGAAAAGAACCCCCAACCAACCCCCAGAACCCCACCAGTTAGAGGGCAGTGAAATAAATGACGAGAGTAGAATGGAAAATAAGAATTCCTGGGTTTTGTTATACTCCCTGGCCCTCTCAACCTGCTCGGACCTCTCCCTGAATTGGCTGTGGCAGAGGCAAAGCCAGGAGGATTTAACAGCCAAAATTTGCTTTTTTGGGGATGTTTTGGGGGAGGAAAAAACCCTCAACCAACCCCTAGAACCCCACCAGCTTAGAGGGCAGTGAAATAAAGGACGAGAGTAGAATGGGAAATAAGATTTCCTGGGTTTTGTTATACTCCCTGGCCCTCTCAACCTGCCTGAACCTCTCCCTGAATTTGCTCCAGCAAAGGCAAAGCCAGGAGAATTTAACAGCCAAAATGTGCCTTTTTGGGGGTGTTTTGGGTGGGGAAAAAACCCCCAACCAACCCACAAAACCCCACCAGTTTAGAGGGTAGTGAAATAAATAACCAGAGTAGGATGGAAAATAAGAATTCCTGGTTTTTATTATCATTTGATCGAGCAAAGTATAATCGATCATGTGCCTAAATCAGTGCTGGGGGTGCTTGGTGCTTTCTGTGCCTCCCACCTGGGAACCTCCGGCAGCTCCAGCTCAGGAGCTGGAATTTCACACCACGGGGCTGGAGGATGCTCCTGGTGCTGCCAAGAGACAAATTCCAGCTCTTTATTAAAAACTCGGCTTGGATGTTCGGAGCTCTGGGCTGGGGCAGGGGTCTGGGCATGGTTTTGAGGCAGAACTGTGATTTTTGGGCACTTTGGTGGCTGGAGCAGTTAAAGCTCAGCTCCAAGCCGGCAGCTGGGAGGTTTTTTGGTTTATGAAGTTGTCTCAAAGCTGCCTCAGAGACAGATTGTGCTCAGATCTCTTGTTCTGAGCGGGGATTAAAGACAAATGGAGCGGTTGTAGGAACCCCTGGCACGGCGTTTGAAATCTGTTGGAATGAATATCCATGGATACCTCTGGGTTTGTGTTTGTACAGGAAAAAATTGCCCTGACAGGCTGGCAACTGGAGGAGAGAGTCACTAATATTTATTACCTCACTGATGCCTCCAAACTCATTTTGAGCTGCGCATCTCTGAGTGGAGATGTCTGAATTCTGTGAATTCCCTGCTGCAGCTCCGAGCTCACAGAGATCCGGGTGGCTTTGGTGCTGAACGAGCATCGTTTGGGGTTTTCCTGTTGGGTTTGGTGCTGAACGAGCATCGTTTGGGGTTTTCCTGCTGGCTTTGGTGCTGAACGAGCATCGTTTGGGGATTTCCTGCTGGGTTTGGTGCTGAACGAGCATCGTTTGGGGTTTTGGTGCTGGCTTTGGTGCTGAACGAGCATCGTTTGGGGATTTGGTGCACGGTTTGGTGCTAAAGGAGCATCATTTGGGATTTTCCTGCTCGGTTTGGTGCTGAACGAGCATCGTTCGGGGTTTTCCTGCTGGGTTTGGTGCTGAACGAGCATCGTTTGGGGTTTTGGTGCTGGCTTTGGTGCTAAAGCAGCATTGTTTGGGGTTTTCCTGCTGAGTTTGGTGCTGAACGAGCATCGTTTGGGGTTTTCCTGCTCAGTTTGGTGCTGAAGGAGCATCGTTTGGGATTTTCCTGCTGGGTTTGGTGCTGAAGGAGCATCGTTTGGGGTTTTCCTGCTCAGTTTGGTGCTGAACGAGCATCGTTTGGGGTTTTCCTGCTCAGTTTGGTGCTGAACGAGCATCGTTTGGGATTTTCCTGCTGGGTTTGGTGCTAAAGGAGCATCGTTTGGGGTTTTCCTGCTGGGTTTGGTGCTGAACGAGCATCGTTTGGGGTTTTCCTGCTGGGTTTGGTGCTAAAGGAGCATTGTTTGGGATTTTCCTGCTGGGTTTGGTGCTGAACGAGCATCGTTTGGGGTTTTCCTGTAGGGTTTGGTGCTGAACGAGCATCGTTTGAGGGTTTCCTGCTCGGTTTGGTGCTGAACGAGCATCGCTTGGGGTTTTCCTGCTGGGTTTGGTGCTAAAGGAGCATTGTTTGGGATTTTCCTGCTGGATTTGGTGCTGAACGAGCATCGTTTGGGGTTTTGGTGCTGATAAAGCCAAGATGGGGCGGCTCTGTGGGCAGGGAGCTGCTGGAGCAGAGATCTCAGAGCGTTCCAGTGGCTTTGGGGAGTTTTTAATTTGTGTTTTTTTGGGCTGTGAGAAGCTCTGGTCTCTGCGTGTTTGTAGTGGAGCTGTCCAGCAGGACAAGGAATTAAAAAATTTAAAAGTTCTCCAGAGGAACAAGGCTGGGTTTGGGTAAAACCAACAATTTGTGCTGGTGTGGGGATGGGCCTGGCAGCTTGGGCAGGGCTGGGGTGCCCGGGTTGGCCCTCGTGTCCTGCATTTAACGATGGGAATTGGATGAACCCCCAATCCCCAGGGGCAGGATTTGGGGCAGATCCGCTCCAGGGGTGGCTGTTCCTTGGCTCTGCCCAATTCTGCTGCTTTGGGGCAGTTTGGGGCAGTTTGGGGCAGTTTGGGGCAGTTTGGGGCAGTTTGGGGACGTTCAGCAGCTCCTGGTGGGACATTTGTGCTGTGCCAGCCCCAGCTGAGGGCACAGGTCCTGTATCAGTAATAACACAGAATAATATCAGTAATAACACAGACCTGTATCAATAATAACACAGGTTAATATCAATAATAACACAGGCTAATATCAATAATATCACAGGCTGATATCAATAATAACACAGGTTAATATCAATAATAACACAGGCTGATATCAATAATAACACAGACTAATATCAATAATAACACAGATAAATATCAATAATAACACAGGCTGATATCAATAATAACGCAGACTAATATCAATAATAACACAGGTTAATACCAATTATAATACAGGTTAATATCAATAATATCACAGGCTGATATCAGTAATAACACAGGTTAATATCAATAATAACACAGGCTAATATCAATAATATCACAAGCTGATATCAGTAATAACACAGGCTGATATCAATAATAACACAGGCTAATATCAATAATACCCAGGATAATATCAATAATACCAGCTGATATCAGTAATAACACAGACTAATATCAGTAATAATACAGGCTAATATCAATAATAACACAGGATAATATCAATAACACAGGCTGGTATCAATAATAACACAGACTAATATCAGTAATAACACAGGTTAATATCAATAATAATATTGTTGATATTATTACAGGCTACTATCATTAATAACACAGACTAATATCAATAATAACACAGACTAATATCAGTAATAACACAGGCTGATATCAATAATAACACAGGTTAATATCAGTAATAGCACAGGTTAATATCAATAATACAGGTTAATATCAATAATAACACAGACTAATATCAGTAATAATACAGGCTAATATCAATAATACAGGATAATATCAATACTAACACAGATTAATATCAATAATAATACAGGCTGATATCAATAATAACACAGGATAATATCAATAATAACACAGACTGGTATCAATAATACCACAGGCTGATATCAACAATAACTCAGGCAAATATCAATAATACCACAGGATAATCAATACCCCCCTGGATTATTGATCTGGTGGTACCAATAGCTCAGCTGGGTATTGATACCCCAGCCCTGGGATGAACACAAACCCAGGCAGGACCTGGAGCTGCTGGAGCCTCTCCTGGCTCTGCTCCAGGCAGCAATTTCTGTATTTTATTTTCTGTATTTTCTGTATTTTCTGTATTTTCTCTATTTTCTCTATTTTCTGTATTTTCTGGGTCTCGTTAGGATGAAATGTTCATTAAAATAACAACCACAAGCTCTGCTCCCAGCTGTCCTCCCACTCCCCTGCAGTGCCTCGTGTGGGCTTCCCCATCAATATTTATATTATTGAATTTCATTTTTTAAAAAAAATTTATTTCAACCTTGCAAGGAATGAGCTCCCTCACCATTCCCCATCTCCCAGGGTTTGTGCTGCAGGTCTGGAGCTTTTTGGGGCACTCAGGTTTTGGAACAAGGATTATTTCCTCCAAATTTGGGGGAATTTGGGGGTTCTGTATTTATATTATTGAATGCATTTTTTAAAATTTTTATTTCAACCTTTATATTACATTTATATTATTTAAATTTATATTATTGAATGTCATTTTTTAAAAAAAAAAATTATTTCAGCCTTGCAAGGAATGAGCTCCCTCACCATTCCCCATCTCCCATGGTGTGCTGCAGGCCTGGAGCTTTTTGGGGCTCTGTATTTATGTTACTGAATTTCATTTTCTTATTTTATTTCAACCTTTATATTATATTTATATTGTTTATATTTATATTCTTGAATTTCATTTTTTAAATTTTATTTCAACCACCTAGGGAATGAGCTCCCTCACCATTCCCCATCTCCCAGAGTGTGTTGCAGGTCTGGAGCTTTTTGGGGCCCTCAGGTTTTGGAACAAGGATTATTTCCTCCAAATTTGGGGGTTCTGTATTTATATTCTTGAATTTCATTTTCTTATTTTATTTCAACCTTTATATTATATTTATATTGTTTATATTTATATTCTTGAATTTCATTTTTTAAATTTTATTTCAACCACCTAGGGAATGAGCTCCCTCACCATTCCCCATCTCCCAGGGTTTGTGCTGCAGGTCTGGAGCTTTTTGGGGCACTCAGGTTTTGGAACAAGGATTATTTCCTCCAAATTTGGGGGTTCTGTATTTATATTCTTGAATTTCATTTTTTCCCTTTTATTTCAACCTTTATATTATATTTATATTATTTAAATATATATTATTGAATTTCATTTTTTAAAAATTTTATTTCAACCTTGCAAGGAATGAGCTCCCTCACCATTCCCCATCTCCCAGGGCGTGCTGCAGGTCTGGAGATTTTTGGGGCACTCAGGTTTTGGAACAAGGATTATTTCCTCCAAACTTGGGGGAATTTGGGGGTTCTGTATTTATATTATTGAATTTCATTTTTTAAAAAATTTTATTTCAACCTTACAAGGAATGAGGTCCCTCACCATTCCCCATCTCCCAGGGTGTGCTGCAGGTCTGGAGCTTTTTGGGGCACTCAGGTTTTGGAACAAGGATTATTTCCTCCAAATTTGGGGGCTCTGTATTTATATTATTGAATGCATTTTTTAAAATTTTTATTTCAATAATTTTATTATCAATAATAACACAGGTTAATACCAATAATAATACAGGTTAATATCAATAATAACACACACTAATATCAGTAATAATACAGGCTGATATCAATAATAACACAGACTAATATCAATAATAACACAGGTTAATATCAATAATAACACAGGCTGATATCAATAATAATACAGGCTGATATCAATAATAACACAGACTAATATCAATAATACAGATTAATATCAATAATAACACACACTAATATCAGTAATAATACAGGCTGATATCAATAATAACACAGACTAATATCAATAATAACACACACTAATATCAGTAATAATACAGGCTGATATCAATAATAACACAGACTAATATCAATAATAACACAGGTTAATACCAATAATAATACAGGTTAATATCAATAATATCACAGGCTGATATCAGTAATAACACAGGCTGATATCAATAATAACACAGACTAATATCAATAATACAGATTAATATCAATAATAACACACACTAATATCAGTAATAATACAGGCTGATATCAATAATAACACAGACTAATATCAATAATAACACAGGTTAATATCAATAATAACACAGGTTAATATCAATAATACCACAGGATAATATCAATAACACACACTAATATCAGTAATAATACAGGCTAATATCAATAATAACACAGGCTGATATCAATAATAACACAGGCTGATATCAATAATAACACAGACTAATATCAATAATAACACAGGTTAATATCAATAATAACACTGACTAATATCAATAATAACACAGGTTAATATCAATAATACCATAGGCTGATATCATTAATAACACAGGCTGATATCAATAATAACACAGGCTGATATCAATAATACCACAGGATAATATCAATAATACAGGCTGATATCAGTAATAATACAGACTAATATCAATAATAACACAGGCTAATATCAATAATACAGGCTGATATCAGTAATAACACACACTAATATCAGTAACAATACAGACTAATATCAAACAATACAGGATAATATCAATAATAACACACACTAATATCAATAATAATACAGGCTAATATCAATAATACAGGTTAATATCAATCCTTATAAGAGTATCTTTGTACCCTTATAAGGAAAAAGCCTTGTTAACCCTACTATTGCCTTGTTAACCCTACTATTGGTCACTTGTAAACTTTCTAACCTTTTCCTATTGGTCAAGTTTGGAGCCTGGCCAAGGGTATAAAGTAGTTTACTGTGCCCTACTAAGTTAGAGAAGAAGAACTGGGTTTTTCATGTATTCCTGAATAAACCATCCCGTGGAACAGCTGGCATCTCCCTTCTCCTCTCTCTGCCTGCCTGAAGCCATGCCCGGGGAAGCCAGGCCCTGGCAGTAACTGAAATCCTAAAGAGCTGAAATCCCAAAGAGCTGAAATCCTAAAGAGCTGAATCCTAAAGAGCTGATATCCACTCTACAGAGCTGATATCACTATCCAGAGCTGTTATCACTCTGAAATCCTAAATAGCTGATATCACAATAAGAGCTGATATCACTCTAAGAGCTGATATCACAATAAGATCTGTATCACTCTAAGAATCTGTTCTCACCCCTGCAGGGTGGAAGGTTCCCCATGGCTCGGGTCCGAGCTGGACCAGGGGCTCTGTCCCTTCCTGGGATTGAGGTCCCAAACCAACACCGGCTACTGAGACCCCTCTGAGGCTTCAATACTGGCTGTGCCTTTTCATCCCAACTGATGGCATGATGTGTCCCATCAGTTTCCACCAAAATCCCTCTTTGTGTCCCATCAGTTTCCACCCAAAAATCCCTCTTTGTGTCCCATCAGTTTCCACCCAAAATCCCTCTTTGTGTCCCATCAGTTTCCACCCAAAAATCCCTTTTTGTGTCCCATCAGTTTCCACCCAAAATCCCTTTTTGGTGTCCCATCAGTTTCCACCCAAAAATCCCTCTTTGTGTCCCATCAGTTTCCACCCAAAAATCCCTTTTGTGTCCCCTCAGCTGCCCCCAAAAAATCCTTTTTTGTGTCCCATCAGTTTCCACCCAAAAATCCCTTTTTGTGTCCCATCAGATCCCACCAAAAATCCCTTTTTGTGTCCCTTCAGTTTCCACCAAAACAATCACATTTGTGTCCCATCACCCCACCAGTAAATCCCTTTTTGTGTCCCCTCACCCTCCCAATAAATCCTTTTTGTGTCCCCTCAGCTCCCCCAAAAAAAATCACTTTTTGTGTCCCATCAGTTTCCACCCAAAAATCCCTCTTTGTGTCTCATCAGTTTCCACAAAAAATCCCTTTTTGTGTCCCATCAGTTTCCACCCAAAAAAGCCCTTTTTGTGTCCCATCAATTTCCACCCAAAAATCCCTTTTTGTGTCCCATCAATTTCCACCCAAAAATCCCTTTTGTGTCCATCAGTTTCCACCCAAAAATCTCTTTTTGTGTCCCATCAGTTTCCACCCAAAAATCCCTTTCTGTGTCCCTTCAGCTCCCACCAAAAAAATCACATTTGTGTCCCATCACCCCACCGATAAATCCCTTTTTGTGTCCCCTCACCCTCCCAATAAATCCCTTTTTGGTGTCCCCTCAGCTCCCCCAAAAAAATCACTTTTTGTGTCCCATCAGTTTCCACCAAAAAAGCCCTTTCTGTGTCCCCATCACCCCCCCAATTAAATCCCTTTTTTGTGCCTCATCAGTTCACCCCAAAAATCTCTTTTTGTGTCCCCTCAGCCCCCAATAAATCCCATTTTGTGTCCCCTCAGTTTCCACCAAAAAACCCTTTTTTGTCCCCCCATCTCCCCCCATAAATCCCTTTTTGCAGCAGGCAGGGGGTCAGAGGTGAGCACCTGGAATTTACCCTGCACAGAGGGTAAATTACCCTCAAAATTACCCCCAATAAATGTCTTTTTGTGTCCATCAGCTCCTCCCAATAAATCATTTTTCTGTCCCCTCTATCCCCCAAAAATCCCTTTTTGTATCTCTTTTCCTTTTCCTTTCCTTTTCCTTTCCCTTTCCCTTTTCCTTTTCTTTTCCTTTTCCTTTTCTTTTCTTTTCCTTTTTCTTTTTCTTTTCCTTTTCCTTTTCCTTTTCCTTTTCCTTTTA